>JAVDPK010000881.1:820211-840284 GCA_034780415.1 Cichlasoma orientale | reverse complement strand
TACCGAGACATTTTGGACAATTTCATGCTCCCAACTTTGTGGGAGCAGTTTGGGGATGGCCCCTTCCTGTTCCAACATGACTGTACACCAGTGCACAAAGCACCTTTGGGATGAATTAGAGGGGAGACCTTCTCATTACAAATGTGCTTCTGGAACCATGGTCAAAAATTCCCATAAACACTCCTAAATCTTGTGGAAACCCATCTCAGAAGAGCTGAAGTTGTTACAGCTGCAAAGGGTGGGCCGACACCATATTAAACCCTGTTGATTAAGAATGGGATGGGACTCATATGTGTGTGAAGGCAGACGAGCAAATACTTTTGGCACTATAGTGTATTCTCTTTTCACATAAAGTGTTTGATTGCAGTAAACCAACTCAACCGGTTTTACAAAGGTTTCCGTTATAGCAGCTAAAAGTGTGGACATCTCCTGCTGTTATTTACAAATAAACCTCATAGTAAAGTGAGGAAACTCAACAGCAGTTACATTTTTTACTCTGCGTGTTTCTTAGCAGCGTAAAGGCTTAATAAAAATACTTTTAACAGGTGACAGTTTCATAATAAAAACACAGTAGTGTCACCAATGGGGCTATTACAAGGACACGACTAACTGTATACAGACATCCTGGCAGATCTGTGAGGCTGCTCTGCTTGTTTGTTTTTCATGGATTTTGGCTGTGAATCAAACTGCTGGGCACGGCACGGCATGACTAAAAGAGGTTTAGCTCCTGAAGCAATTGAAAACAGTCTACAATGATAGTGTAGTCCTGTTTTCTGTAGAACACCTGGGAATGACCATTCATTCATCACATCCCAATTAGACTGCAGTCACTCAATCTGCTCAGGCTTGAGCAAACACAACCTTTCCAGGCTTAAGTTAAATCAGCTGCCAGATAGATCCATACAGTATAACCCAAAAGCTGGCTACCTGTGAGTCTTAGAATGTGATTTTAGGACCCAAACGGGACTGGCCCCTGAATATGTCAATAAATGTTTAATATCATATGATTCCTAAACTCTGGTTGAAAAGACGGTAGCTGCCCTTTGTTATTGGGACCCATTGCTTTGGAATGTCTTTGTCCTCTTTTACATATACACTTTTTAAAATGCAGCTACAGCAGCAGCAGCAAGTTTACAGTAATTAGTCGTATACATTTTGTAAAACTGAAGTGTTGTGTTTTTATCCCAACATCACTGCTTTATATTCTCAGAGTGGAACACAGGTCTAGAGCAATATTTATGACTAGTTTACAAATTCATAAAGTACACTCTAAAAAAAAAAAAATCTTACAGATTTGTTTAAACGGTGCATAAAGAGGGCGGAGAAATTGTGTGATCACAGGCATGGCAGTTAGGACAAAAGAAAAATAATTGAGTGCAAGTATTATTAAACTGCATATACTGTAACACACGTCCCTCGGAGTCACTACGGACAGACACATTGTTTACAGTGGAGTCTTATCTTCTCCACAAGACAGATGACTAACAATGCATCACTCAAGCTTTAGTGAGCGGTGTAAGCGTGGGTTGGCCTTGAGGTTATAAAACCTCCATCATTGTCAGGCTACACAATGTGACTTCGAATCACAACAGGGAAGTTTGTGTACTGTTAAAAGTTTGCGTGCAATTCTAAATGGCACAACCCTTTTTGTGGAAAAGCTCGAGAGAATGACAGCAGCTTAAATGGCATCTACTTTTAAGCAAACTTTCACATTTCGCAGCTTCGTCACTTGTACTTTTGACATGCCATTAGTGAGTTGTTTTGTTTTGTATTTGTTTACTTTAGTGGGTCATTTTTGTTGTCTTGATATCACGCATGTCAGTGTTGACATTTTTCCTACTTCAGCTGTCAACAGACTACACTAAAACTAGATGACAGGAAGCAAGAGAGACTTGCAGCAATGCCCACAGGGTCCTGGATGCGTGTGTTTAAAAAAAAAAAAAAAAAAAAAAAAAACTCAACTAGCTCTGCCTGCAACTTGTACCTGGCAGCTAGTAAACCGCTAAGCGCTCTCTTGTATTCATTAGTGGGCCATTTTGTGCAGTCCCTGGCTGAGGGCCTGGCTGAGCTGTATACGGCTGGCGAGTGACAGGTTGGTGACAAGGCCTTCATCACCATCATGGGCACAGCAAGCCCAAGTCGAGGCATGTCCCAATCCGCTCAGTGTGTGTTGTGCAGCCCAGATCTGTCCCAGCCGTCTCACTGCTTCTCAGCTGTGACTGGGTAGCGAATCCAGAGCCAGACATGATAAATATTCCATCTGCTGAGAGGCCGTTTCCCTCCCCTGATCTCTTGCAGAATGAGCCATGAAAAGACCAGCCTGTCTGCTGTCTGTCTCTATGCATGTGTGTTTTCCTCAGAGTCTTATCACTCTGTCTTTAAGTTTGTCAGTCTATCCCATCTATCTCCTCTTCTGAGCACTGTTCATTCTGTTGTTTGTTTCCTCTGCCTGTCTTCATGTCTTTATATTTGCCTTCCTTTAATCCCGTCTACCTATCTGTTTATGGGGTTTTTTTGTTTTTGTTTTGCCCCGAGGTATATCAGTCTGTCTAGTTTGACTCCACTGCATCCATCTCACACATTAGCCGAGGTTTATTGATATGGAAGTGTGAATATCTCAATATTATATTAGTTTGCCTTTGTGCATCGAAGAAAAACTCTCTGTCATATTACTTCACTTTAACTTTTCTTCACTCCATTATTTTAGCATGCAGCACTTTGAGGGAAATGGGAATATTTATTAAATCTATATTCATGTTGCTGCTCTGACCTTTGAGGTCTCTTCCTTTGATGGCTTGTCATGCTGCTGATCGAGAAATTTAAGCTTATTTAGCCCGGAAAACTCCCTAGAAGTCATCGTGGATAAATCCGTCAGCTAAAACATCTCTGACATGTCCTCTGCATGACTTCTTACCATTTCCTGTTTACCTGTTTACATGCCTGGTCTGTCTATACAATCTACAAGGTCCTCCTCATTCATTTGTCTGCTGCATTTTGCCCCACTGCCTGCGAGCCATGCCCTTATTTCCACAGCATATCTTTGGAAAAGGGCCCTCGCAGCCAGCAGGGAAGTCTGAGGGGGGACTAAAGGTCATTTGGCATTAGGAAGACAGAGTGGATGTACAGCAGTGCAGGGATACCATGGTCCTCCAAGTTGATGACAATGGGTGGGTGACCTTAAATGCTCTTAGTGTAAATCCTTACGTTCATCTGGTGCAGAAACTCTCTCAACGTGACAGAGAGCTTGAGCTTTGATAGTGACTTCTATTTAAATTTTAATGCTCAGACTAAGTCCCGGTGTGGAGCCGCGGTCCTAACCTGTACCTACACTACTGATCTTGATGTACTGGGGGCTCAAGGAGTAAATGCACCAAAAAGCGTGGCACTTGACGCACTGAGCTGTGGGGGTTACAAAAGTTGATCCAGCAGCTCAGGCTTAACAGATTAGGTGTTTCCACAGTAACTGAGGTTAACTGGGTTTCACTTGACCCGTTTTATTGCAAATGAAGATCTCTGCCATTTATAAAGGTTGGGTGCCAAGTCTTTTAAAAAGAGCAATAGGTAGTATTTTTACTTTCTCATATACCAAAGTGTCTGTGTGATATCTGTGGGGGGTTAATAAGGTCAGTGGCAATGCTGCAGGATGCTGTGTCAGAACAAAAAAAAAAAAGGTGGAGGTGGAGTTCAGTGCAGTTGCTATTTCTATTCAAATTATCATCAGAAAACTAAAAAATATAATTTAAGAATTTTAACACCTCTTAAAGTAACTGTTTAGGGTTGCAAGGGAGACTGAAGTCACTGCTTGTGGGCCTTAATACATCGTAACAAACAGCTAAATCTTCACTTAAGTCATGTCTGACATCTATTTAATAAATCTATACTTGACAAAAAAAGCCATCAACAGTCAGTCTTCAGAACAAAATAACGCCACGAAAATCATCCTGTTTATTGGTTTCTTTGAATGCAGTACTCAGCCTTAACTTTACCAAACATTTTTCTACAGGCCAAATGTTCATACAACTGCTATTTCCTATTAAACTGAGACATTATATTGCAGGCAGATCTGGTGACATGTACAACTTTAAATGCAATATGAGCTGCCAATGAAAATGCTAGCTCTGCAGGTAGAAAACGGTGTCCCCCCCAAACCATATATAGGCAGCATGAGTGAACAAACCATTACCTCTCATAGCAATTATCTGCATTCATCTGTCTGTCTTGGCTGTTTTCTTGGCAGCTTGTTGCATGCACGGCTTTCTCTTTTTTTTAATTTATTTTTTTATTTTACATTTATTTAACCAGGAAGAAAAACACCTTGAGATTAAAATCTCTTTTTCAAGTGCGTCCTGGGCATGGCGAGTATACACAAAAACAGAAAACAGCCATACAAATCAAAAGGGTAAATGATAAATAGATTTTTCATGTTGTCCAGCCAAAAACCATAAACAAAGTGGCTCTTGCTGTCAGCAGTTTTTTTTGGTAAACACGTGATGTGCCCATGCACGCCTGACTGTGATTGCTGTATGTATAAATGCACGTGCATGTCTGCAGTTAGCTGTCTGTGGGCCCATTTGCACATGAGTTGACCCTAATGTTAGCTGTTGCTGCTAGCATGAAATTGCAGCTGATGGCCTGCTATTCGAGGGCTAGGACATCTCTTCAGTGTGGGTACAGATTATTATATCTGTGCCTTTTTGTTATCCAAAAAACTACACGTCTAACTCATAAAGATATCAGCATGCCTGAGTTACTTGCTCAATTGCAGCGGTGGATGAGCGTTTGCTTAATGCACTCAGTGCCAATGGGAGGTCTGGTGGCTTAGATTGCCTCCGAGTCAGTGAGAAGACAACAAAAGGTTTTTCTAACAAGACGACGATGTTAATTATTCAAAAATGACAAATAACTATTCTTTTGTGCCCACCATCCCCGCATCTGCCACATAAAACATCAGGGACATATCATTATATTTTAAATACACTGTGACGTTGTATGTCTCATGCTGTGCCGAGTGGTAAAAAAAGCTTTCATCATATCAGCGTCTCTGTTTCTGTCCAAGTGGCTGTTTGCCTCCATTAAACATAGATCCTGCTGGTTGGTAGCACAAGAGAAGAAAATGAGCTTCTGTCTGTGTGTTCTCTTTCAGCCGTGTAACAGTCAAGTATCTGTGGAAAGCACCACTTTTAACTCGGAGCTTTAACTCAACCCAAAGTTCTTATATGGCTGAGCAACAGAGAGGTCTCCCTTGAGATCAAATTTGGAGTAATATACAAGAGTTTTGGTTAATTAACTTCGAAACAATAGAAAATATGATGAAAGAAAATGTTACCCACACCGTGTTTAACTTTTACATCAGCGAGAACATATTTCAAAGGCACACGCGTCTATTTATTATCCCATTTTGTAGAAAAGTCTTTGTTGTCCTACATGGAAAAAACTGTGAAACAAAGTTTGCAGCTTTGAGAGGTTTTGTACCTGACTGGCTACAAAACCCCCTGAGACAAGATATTTTCTTCTTTTATTTACCTGTGGGCAATTATTGGGGTTTTGATTATTATTCCTTTCAGTTATGAAGTTTATATACCGTGCCTAATTTGCAAAAATGGTTTAAAAACATTTTTTAATCAATTTATCAGAAAGGAAAAAAAATAGAAAACTGTGACTGTAACGTCAGCTGTAAAATTTGCTTTTCATCACTCAGATCTTTCAAAGACAAACTATTTTTCACAGTTAGCGGGGACTGTTATGAAGTTTGTATTTATATATTTTTTTACTCTTGCACTAATAAAGACATGTTATTAAATGCTTGTAAATGAGGGAAGACTTTTAAAAAGGACACATCATGCTTTTAAATCCTTCCTTTTCATGTGTAAATCATTCACTTGTGGTCCACATAAAGTAGAACTGCAGTGCTTTGGTCTGAATTCCTCGTTATTGCAGCTCCACAGACCCCTCGTTTACCCCTGTTCTGATGTGCGTCTTAGAGCAACATGTTTTGGTGCGGTCTCTTTAAATGTGAATGAGACATTTCACGCCCCGCCCCCCTCCAAGTCGCAGAGTGTTCCACTCCACCTCCTTCGGCCATATGACTGAGATATGATTATCTACTGGCAGAGAAACAGGCACTTCCAAGAGGCTCTGATGCCGGGGGGCGATGTAAGGAATCGTGTGGGTTAAGTCACCCAACAACTGAACATTTTGACTTGTCTACTTGCAACTTCGGCATAACTGAACTTGGACTACAAAATCACTGCGAGAAAAAAAAAATTGGTTAGCCGGAAGTCCATGACCTTGTTTAGCAGTTCCACAGCAAATACTGTGACGTAATAGAAAAGGAAACTTAACGGGGAATAGAGAAAACTGAACAGACTGGAAATTATGACCCAAAAAGAATATAAAGATATCTACACAGCATCGGGAGAGAATACATTTAAATTTCCTGCACTCCTACACACTCAATGTACACAAAAAAAAATTATTTAAGGGTTAAAAAAGTGGATTTTGCAGGTATCACCTCATGCTACCAGCAGTGACACTGACCCTAGCTAAATGCAGAACTAGTGAAAAAACAGTGAGAAAAGATGAGGAGGGGAAATGTGAGTGGCCTCCACTTGTGAAACCACTCCTGTTTTAGGGGTTGTCTCATTGTTGCCCCTCTAGTGCACCTGTTGTGCACCCAAAGCAACTGAAACTGATTAACAACCTCATCTGCTACTTAACAGATCGATATCCCAGAGGTTTAACTGACTTGATGCTGAACTCTGATTAAAAATTGTTCCTTTCATTTTTTTTTTTTTTTTTTAGCAGTGTATAAATTGGATCACTGTATTTTAATTGCTGATGCAGCATTATGTAGGGATGTTTACTTATGGAAAACTGTTAAGGTGAGGTTATTTGTAACAGCTTAAACCATAAACATTTTTATACACACTATATTTTAATGTAATGTAATGTAATGACTATAAAACAGATAAATGCCAATTAAATATTTTTGCTTTATTTAAGACTCACCTGAAATACTTTGGTCGGCATTCATCTGTAGCGAGTGTTGGCTGTCACGCCATTGTTTCTGTAAAACTTTGTGACAGGAGTCCAGTGAAGCTCACTTCTGACCAACAACAGTGATACTGAGGTGAGCTGGTGAGGATATCCTGAACTTTCCTGTCAGTAAGTATAATCAAACTGTTTAAGAGTCACACTTTCGCTCTGATAGAGTACTCAAGCCTAACATTAGCTGACATAATGTTAGCTTATAACCAACTGCTCTTGTCAGCTGTCAGGGTCGCATGTTTAATCAGCTGGCAATAAGTAACCGTGACAATATTGGGAGTAAATAACCGTGCATGTGCACGCTTTCTTACGTTGGAACCCTGACATCAGTTCAGGAGACGAGGCTTCTGGTGAGGAAGAAGAGGATGAGGTGGGGATGAGGGAGAGGAGAGGTGAGATAAGAAATAATAAAAATACAAAAGTTGAATTCTTAAAAGAGCTATTTGTGATTTTTAAATCAAAACTAACATAACTTTTCAATGTAAAAATGTTTTTAAACTAAATTTAGGTGTTTAGAGGATTCAGCAGTATTTGCCCACCGTCCCAGTACCCCAAATTGTACTGAAGTACAACGTTAATGGAATTAGTTACATACCACCAATGTAGCAAAGCACATCAGGTGAAGCATGAATGAAACACCTGATGCCAATCAGCTAATTAAAATGTGTTTGACATTAGCGCTCAGGCAGAATGAACACCGGCCCATGGCATGTTCTGGCAAAAAATACCAAAATGTGTGATTATATCTCTTTCTAGCGCTGGCTGATCAAGAACCTTTCTTTTTTTTTTACTGAATTATATGAGGACCTATCTGAAAGCAGTTATCAAGACTAAAAAGCTCAGCGGACTGAATGCTTAAAAGGCTCTGCTGTTTTCATAGACACTTTCTGGTTGGCGCTGACGACGGCACTACTGACAGCGGCCATAACAATCCTTAATGAACTTCTGTATGCAGCCTTGCAAGTAACATTATAAGGCTTCCTTCAATAAGAGTTTCACGTAGCATGATAACGCCCACTCTGACAAAATGACTGTTAGCGAACAACAACAACAACAAAAAAAACCTAATTGTGTATTTTTCCCTTGCACCAGTAGATAACACGCTTTTTGAACGATTTCCAAAATGCATATCTTGCACTTTGGAAGTGAACTCTTCAAACGGAATATTGTGCATCTGCTGCGTGTAGGCAGCTGAGTTGCAGAGCATCATCTGTGTTTTCATACTGAAGAATAAGCAGGGAAAGGGTGGAAGACTTCAAAGCATCTTTTTCGTGCCACCAGAGTATTCCATGGATAATAGACTTAAGGGGAAGATTTATCAAACACCACACTTGGGGACTCTAATGTGAAATGCGAATATGAGTGAGAGAGAGTCTGAGTGTGGCAAAGATGTGTATAAGCGTGCATGTAGTGTCTGTGTTAAGAGTTTGTGATTCTAGGAGTGTGTCTGTGTTGACAGGTCTGTGTGCTTTTGTGTTTGCATGCCCGTGTGTGTGTGTGTGTGTGTGTGTGTGTGTGTGTGTGCGCGCACACTTTCTAGGTGTGAATAAGACTGAAAGCAGGTTCACGGATGCCATCTTTAGTTCTGAATTGCTCAAGTGAATATGCTAATGAGTGGCCCGCCTGCCCACACACACACACACGCACGCACACACACACACACACACACACACACCCCTTCTCCCTCACAAGCCGTCCACCTACAAACAGACTCGGAGTAGGCACGGGGGGGCCGCAGGGAATAGCTTATTTATTTAAACCTCTCCTGTTGACTTGCCAACTTTGATACATGTTGAATAATTTCCATGAGCACACAGTCATCATCCAATCCAGCGCCTGATCAGTCACAGTGAACCATATTGAAAAAGCATTAGGCGCGTGCCCGTGCCTCACCATCAAGCCCCAAATATAAATATTTGAATTGACTTGATGATTAAGCACGCCTGACTGACTGTGCTCAGTAGAATAATGGTCTAAAACATATCAATATTAAGCAGGGGGTCTTTCCTGTTACAGTCTCGCAGCAAAGTCATTAATTGAGCAGAGTTCATGAAAAATATGCAAATACCCTGTTGACATTCTGATATGTAAATGATGTCACTCTTTTTTAAATAATGAAGAGTGTAGATTATGTACTTGCTTGTAGACTGAGCTCCATGAGAGCTGTGCAAAGGAGCTGCAATAACTGTAGATTTTTACTGTGAATTTAATCTGGATTATTGTGATTTGAAAGTCTGCATATATCCAAAAGACAAAAAATAAAATAAATAAAAAGGCAATATAATTTCACGGTATCCAAATTCTTCAATTTTATCTGTTTCTTGAGAGCATATTTTAGTCAAAGGCATTTTATTATTTAAGAGCATTTTCATGCTCATGCTACAGTTGGTGCAGACAATTCTGCAAATGCTCAAGCGCGTGCACACACACACACACAAACACACACAGGCTTTGCATGAGAAACACGATGCTCCGAAGACAAACTGTGCAGGCTACGTGGAGCCTGACATTTTGTGAGAGGCAGGGTGGACCCTGGACAAGATGCCAGTCCATCAGTCCAGCGCTAACACAGAAAAATAGACCAGCATTCACATGCCCACCTACGTCTATGGCCAATTAACCTAACAGGCACGTCTTTGGATGTGGGAGGAAGCTGGAGCACCTGGAGGAAACCCACACAGCCACAGGGAGAACATGCAAAAGGGAAAAAAATGGAAAAAAGGACACATTTTCTTTTTTGTTTCTTTTTTTTTTTTTAAATCATACATTCAACATACACACATTATTAATGAAAATTTTTGGTGTAATATAAGAATGAAAATAAATGAATAGCCTAAGAAATCACAACAGATATAACAGATCCATGCATCAGTTAGAAGAACTAAGAGACATTAAATAATGATTAAAATCAGCTTGCTTTGACAGGTTTGCAGCTTTGCATCATGCCATAACCACGGGTAGTTTCAAAGTAGCCACCGTGATGTCACCTATTATTTTTGGTATTCAAATGTTTGTGATGTCGCTGCTGTCATGCTGGATTTTTGGAGTCATTTAGCAGGTTTATTGGCACGGTGCATCTATAAACGAGTGCAGGTGCAATGTGCAGACACACATAGTGGCGATTTAATAATAAAATACTAATATTCACTCACCAGAACTGAAACACACTTCTTAGCCTCCAAAAGGGACCAACATAAACACAGTGTGGAGTAGTGAAGGTGAGCAGACGGCAGACACTGATCGCCTCCAGCTGCCTGTGTTGGAAACCTGTCAATCACTGAGGCCAAGCCACTAATTTCTGTATCCAGGTGGATGAGTTACAAAAAAAACCAAAAAACAAGAAGAAGCTGCAAAGACAGATACAAAGCCGTGTTTTGTTCCAGGCTGTAAATATTATTTTTATTGGCGTGAACTTAGGTATTTTAAACTGGGACTCTGTGGGGACTGACTCACTTTTGGAGCCAAACTCATCGGTACCTTGAGCAACAGAAGTTGTCCCTTGGTTATAACAAACTGATTGTGATTAAGACTAATATTGCAGGAGCAAGGTATTCTTATTTTGCAGCTCTGGCTCCTCTTCCACATATTCCAGCTGGGAGGAGCTAAGAGGCAAGGAAGCGATGCAAGTGAAGGAAGGGAGGAGATGCAATAGGACAACGAAAGCAACCTCTCTGTGACTTGTGCTGAGGTACTTTTGAACAAGGCACAGGGCTCTAAACTGCTGAGAAAGCTGCTTGATGTCCAACAGTTAAAAACAGCTTTTATACCCAAAGTTCTCCACTTTAAACGTGAGCGACTTCACACGGTGAGACTGGAAGGGGGAAGTCAACCTTCCCTGGAGGTGTTTTGTGTCAGTCGAAAGTTGTGGGGTGTTTGGATCTCTTTTATATGTATATATAGGAAGAGCTACTATGAAATTTTATGTTGTGTGTAGTGCTACAATAGTCTGGGACAAAATGGGATACAAAACCATGCACCGGGAAGCAACAGGAGATAACTACTCGAAGAACTTCATTACCCATAAATTACAATGCTCTCCACACATCTAAATTCCTTCTCAGTGGCTGCTTAGAGTAATGATGACATTAAAAGATCCCCTGCTAGTGTCCAACTCTTCAATTTCATCTGGGCAAACAGGATGAGCCTGCACATCTCAGCCAGGGAGAATGAGACTTAGCTACAATATCCAGCCTTCAATTGCGCCTGACAAAACTGCCAGTCTATTATTTGCATAAATACAAATCTCAGAAAGCATTTAAGGGGGAAGGAAAATTGAGGAAAAGACAATTTGACAGATAAAAAAAAGGAATGTGGGCAAATGGAGAGAAAGGGCGCTGAAAGAGAAAGGAAGAGACAGACAAAGAAGAAGGTGGAGAGGAGCAAAGGTGAGAGGAGGAATGATAGCACCAGGCCTTAATTACAGGTCCGTCCCCTGTTCTCCAGGTCAGACCATGATTCACAGCCAATGCACGAGCGGTTGCACGTGTGTGTGTGTGTGCGCGCGCGTGTGCTGGAAGGGTGCGCAACCAGCCACCTCATGCACAGAAAGCCCATAACCTTATCACTGCTGGGAGGGTCAACAATATGAACTCAAACAACTGTAAATAACATTGTCATTGCGAGGGAACAGAGGGAGAGGTAAAGAAAGCTGAAGGAGAAAATGGAATAGAGGAAGATGGACACAGGGTTCAAGTGACAGGGAGGGCAGACGATAGAGAAAAAGTTATAGATGGCGAGTAAATACAACTTTATATCTGCGCGACAGCCGAGAGAGACAAAATACAGTATTTCAGATTGTATCACTTTGGATAAATGTTTTTACTTTGACCTTGATAAATTTGACTTCGTGCACTTAACTGGCTTTCCTCTGGCTTCTTAGATTTCAGACAAGACACTGAGTCTCTCACAGGGAGGGAGGAAGGAAGTTTTTCTAGTTGGTCTAAATGTGTCAATATCCACAAGTGAATATTTGAGTCTGAAACTGTAACTTTCTGACTGTTCAGCACAGCAGAGGACAGATCGTGTATATGTGTGTGTATATATATATATATATATATATATATATATATAAAATAAATCAATGCAGCTTCCGTGTCTGAGAAGTAAAGCCAGCGGAGAAGTGACTTGAACTGGCATTTAAGCCCCTTCAAGATATCTGAGTTTGTAAAGTTTGTAAGAAAATGACTTTATGGCTCTCTTAATCTTTGAACTCGGTAAATGTCTTCCTGATCGGTTTATGTTCCCAACTGCTCGATTCAACTCTTAGTCAGTGCACCATGATTCTGTAAGCGAATCATCCCGATCAGAGAGGAGGATAATGTAGTGTACGCGTTAGCGCAGCCCCACCTCACGACTGGCAAGATGCTACCGTCAGTTTCATCGTCAGACTGTCTCATCCGGTTTCAATTCAATTGAACTAAATTCACCGTCCAAGTTCAAAACAGCAATTGTTTCTAGATCCTTTACATTTTAAAGATCAGACCATAACAGAGACTGTCTGTGAGTGAGCACCCGGTGCCGGCTGGCAGAAGCGGGGAGACTTAAGGAACGACAGCCATATGTTTCAAAACACCAAGACGGTCAATGCAAACACATTAAGGCTCCCAGTGGGACCTTACCATCCAATGGGTGACAGCTCATCTTTTATACGCAGTCTATGTACATGAGGCACCATCTTAACTTATCAAATAAACAGGTTTGGGTGTGTGTGTGGGGGGGGGGGGGGATATCTGATTACTGACCTGCACTATGTACAAATGACTTGTGCTCGACTGCATTCTTCATCTGAGGTTCATATACCATTTTCCATACCAGGTTTATAATTTTTACATTACAGTACTGCTCATTCTAACATTTCAAGCTGCTGTTTCACATTATACGTCCCCAGTAGATTACCATAGCAAAGGCTGGTCAGTTCTGAGGGGAGTGCAACCGGGACAGGAGCCATATTTGTCTTCCTGCAGTTAGGCGACCATCAATTGGTGGTTACAGTTTAGTAAAAAAGAATTGGTTGACAATTTGCAGTACGTTTAGATGAAGGGTGGCAAGTACTTTAGAGGATTCAATTCATGTCAGCAAGGTGAGAAACTGTTTATCAAATGCCGTCCTGCAGATGTAAAACCACTTGAGCCTCATCCGCATCAGTTAATCAGTGACACTCAGAGTGTAGCACAGCAACCAAATGGAAATATAGCAGCACTGATGTGGATAAGATTTAAATCCAACCCTTTAACCCCTCTCATCCTCCTCCATCCTTCTTAAACCCTCCTGCAAAAGCACTTTTCCGCACATTTACACTTCTAACAGAAGGCTACAAGTCGTCTTCTTTTAGGGGAGTTTAACACCAACTCCGGTGCAAATTAGGGAAGAAACGTATTGAGGGTAAAGGGTTGATAGAAAGATTAAGCCTATACTTGGAGAGAGGTTTGGAATTTGCCTCATATAGTGTAAGTTGAAAGAAAAAGATAAAATGTCTCAGAATATAAGGCAGAAGGGGGGGAGGACGGGTGGGATTAACTGCACTCTAACTTCAGGGAGGGAAGGATAGAGGTGCACGTACGATATAGCAGAGAAGACGAGTCCCCGGGGACTGTGATAGGACGATGAATAAACTACATAAGCTCTGACACGCTGAAATCTGTAAGAGCAGCCATTAGGGGAAAAAAAAATCAGGAAACCTGCGTGCGCTATACTGTAATTTTAACTTTAAACTCAAAGCTGTGATATACAGTAAGTAACCATGGTAATGCTGCATGGTGAGTGACAGACAGCTTTTATAAGACACATAGAAGTTTAATGAGTGAGCTGAAGGGAGCTACAAAAGACAGACAGAGTGACAAAGAGAGGAGAGGAGCAGTAATTTTCACCATGAAACACACTCACAACTTTGTAAGCTCCAGAGGTGCTGTGGAGTTTTCAACACACCACCCGCACCCATCAGCTGTCCTTTAGACGGCTCATCTCTCCACCATCTGACTGCAAATCCTCACGCTTTCATAACAGACTGTACTAAGGCAAGAGCTTAAAGGGGTTTGAAATTCTAGCACTTTCACTGTGAGAGTGCAATATTAAAAGAGATTAGTCACCATCAGACAAATACCACAACTGTAACTGTAATATTTATTTGACCTTTTTCTTAAAAAAAAAAAAATCATAAGGCTGCAATTTGTTCCTTTTGATTGTGTTGATAACTGTGTCAGATTAGGCAGTCACTGAGTGAGAGGTACTTGACATAATTTTGCCACCAAGGACATCGCTGCCTGTCTGACAGAGCGAACGCCTTACTGGTCGTGTAAGGACGAGTGCTTTGTGCCAATACACAACAATACTCAACAAATCTTTCCAGGTGAGGAGAAAACAGCTTCAATTAAATTTAGCGCCCTTGTGCAATAACCTGCTTAGATGTGGTGTGATAACAGCTGGTAAGAAAGTGTCCAAAATATACAATTGGTGTTTGTCTTATAATACTCTATTGGGTAGTTATGCAAATGAATGCCGATTATTGAGATAATCCTTCATTTGCATATTTAAAACACCATTTTCAGAAAAGATTATGGCAGTAATGTAAATAATCAAGTAAGGAAGTTTTACTGCGATATCGGCTATGTTTGTGTGGGTGGCTTAAAATTCTAGGTGGGCAACAGGGTCGCCACAAAACTTAAAACTCGATATGGATACCCAGGAAAATACTCAATACCATTTCAATAGCACGGAGGGAAAAAGACAAAAAAAATGAGTCTCCCTTAAATTCAAAAAGAGGCACTATTGTTTTTTTATATATTGATTAGAACAATACAAACAATACGTCAAGTTTTTAAGTTTTCTGACAAAGTTTCCATTTCTGTCCAGTCGCTGGGAGACTTTTCTCAGCTTCAATCTGGGACTTTAAGAGAATCCTAACACTTTCTAGATATTAAAGAAAAATCATGTACACTGTACAATGTTACACTGGCCAAGAGAACTTCTATGATAACTATTTAATACTTCAGTGTTGTTGAAACAGAAGCCTTACTGACCTCTCCAAATTCCTCATAAATAAGTTGCTTTTAGTGTTACGCATGTCAGCTACTTCAGCTGGTAGTGAGGGATGGGGCTGTGAGCCCACCTGTCTGCATCAGTGCTGTGTGAAGTTGTGCGTCAGCTAGAGGAGGCAAAAACTGCATTGCAGTATTGATACGGTTGTAATTTTTAGTACTGAGTATCTGAGTACTGATATTTTTGATAATCCTAGTGCCCAACTTACAAATACTGTTATAATTAATGAGGTTACAGTTGCATAGTAAATGGTTATCTTCCATAGTAGTACATATGTACACAGCGACACCCCTAAGGTGGAGATGTGTTTGTCTCAAAGGTATTCGGACTACAAATGCAAACCTCTGGGATGAAGAGACAAGCCTGCGTAAACCTGCTTTTTCAATGTGTGCTACAGGTGCAGGTGCACCATCAAAAGCTCACTAGCTCTGCACATGCTTATGTGCAGAGCTAGAGACTGATATCCAAAACAAACGGATTTATTTACGTTTATTTAAACAAAGAATGAGATCCAGAGTGAGCACAAAATTTAAGATGTCTCTCCTTATATTCAAGCATCAAACAGTTATTAAAAGACACACACATACTGCAGCTGAACATAAGTTAGAATGACAATAACAAAAAAAACAGGCTGAGTCTGTCTGTTTAGTGTTAACTGCCCTGAACGTTCGCTGGCACTTCAGCGTTTCAATTTAATTCAGTTTTATTCATAAAGCGCCAAATCACAACAAGAGTCGTGCCACTGAAAAGTGAGATGCAGTACGTTAGTGAAAAGAATGAAAATTCAACACAATAATACGCAGCCATCTCTCAGTGCAGCCGGTAAGAAAAGATGCAAATGCACTACGTGAAACTCTCAGGTGGGTTTAACATGAGTAATACCAGCCAGAACGGACCAGCAATGATTTATCCATACGTCACATGTGTTAACCTGAGGTCAGCTACAGCAGACGGATCAAAACTAGACAAGAAGTCACCCAGAGAATGCCATAAACAACAGCAAACAACGTCATACCGATTGATCTGGAGTTAGAGGAGGTTATAGTGTGTGTGGTGTGGCTGGTTTGGGAAGGTAAGGTGACCAATTTGAACAGCCTAGTTAAAGCCAGAGCAAAAATGTATTTTTTCTAAACCTTCTGAGAACTTACAATGCAATAATAATAATACTAATATTAATAGTTACCCTAATTATGCAGCTGGCACAAGTTTGACGCTGTTATCTGTTAGTTTACATGTTTACCCTATTCACCCCCATCCATCAAGCAAATTAAATTATCCAGTGTAACTAACACAAGTTTGACACTTTGTTGGCTCGAATTCTAGAACGTGCTTAATTAATGTATAACGCATGACTTATGTAAGAAAAGGTGAAGTTAAAAAAAAAGAACTTCAAATTGACTTTAATCAAAATTTAATCTACTCTATTTACGTAGGCGTGCTGCTTTGCAAATTCTGTAGAATAAATATTACATCTTCCCTAAAGTACACATGACTGAGCAGAGTCAAAATGAGAAGACTGAGCGAAGGTAGATTCCCCATGCAGGTAGCTGTGTCCAGAGGTAAGAGAATGCTTCCTTGTTAACAGCTGTGTTTCTGTGAGCTTTAAACCGAGATGCTGAGTAGATTTCGCAGGTCCTACAGCACCATGACACGCACTCCGCCTCGGATTCACAACCACTTGTGGCATAAGGAGGCTCGATATTCCCCGCTGCACCTGTTAGATTTTTCAGCAGTCCTCGGAATTATATTCATGGGATACAAGCTGGAGTCAAACCAGTGAGGGTGCTTTATTGTCTCTGTCCAATCAAACTACGCCTGTTTATCTCTGAAATGATTACATTTTTTTTCCCAGAAAGAAGGGACAAAGAAAACCACAAATAAAAATGAAACAAATGAAAATGAAAAATGAAATCCAATGCAACCTCCCCATCCGTGTCACAAAAAAGTGCATCTTTGGTCCCCCCACAGAACTGGATGCCCTTTTAGTCTGCAGTGAATACACCATGTGTGAGGCTTCTGCAGGGCGTAAATTAAAAGCCTTTTCTCTGTACCAGTGTCACACCATTACTCATTTTGGCAGCTATTTAAAAGTGTGCTTGTGTGATTTATTGTGTATTTTAATGTGTAGGATTTATATAGTATGTAGTACTATGCATGTACACGTCTATTAAGATTCTATGCACATTGACTGTGCGTATTAATGTGCCTTTGATGGCGGTGTCTGTCCTTGCACACATCACAGACACGTGTTTGTTTGCTAGCTGGACGGAACTTTGCACAATAATATCAGTGATGCCACCACGTGTAGCATAAACTACAATAATGCTTTATTGATTAATTAATTTCACCATGCTGAAAACTCCCATCAGGGTAAATGCTTCACCCAAGAGCATGTCTGGAATATAAGTATCAAGACTTTTTTTTTTCCCATGCTCTGCCACCCTACAGTTGTCTTAAATGCAAATTAGCTTATTATTGACTTTTTGCTGATGGTCTGATGCCCTTGCTTTGCCTGTGAATACTTACACCCATAACTCTGTCAGTGGTCAATGCTCTTATCAGCAAGATACTTTGCAAATCTGGCTTCTGCAACAGCCAGTGCACCGCTGCTGTCGTGTAACGCTGGCGTGCTTTGTGTTTGTTTGCTATCAGATCATCGCCTACGTTACAGAGAACAGTGCGGCTGGAGTTGTGTTAAAGGGTGAGTCCTTGTTTTGCCTGTTGCCTTTCCCAGTAAAAATGGTGTTTGTGTTTTATTATCATAAACTGTGTACCAATATATGGGCAGGGCATGCATGTGTAACCAATATTGTATGTATGCTTTCTTCCATGATTATCCTTCCACAGACAAGTATTGTATTTGTATTGAAGCTGATCTTATTTTTCAGGGCTGCTGTAGGAAAACATGTACAGCCCATGTATATTTTACATCACACATCATTTCAATAGATCTTTCTGCAATTTGTTACAGTCGGTGTTGAGGGTTCTACCACCAACTCACATCCCCGAAACACCAAACACTTGCAACACAGGATGAGGACTCAATCACAACCTTTCATTTGCTGAGCAGAGCGTCTCCAAGTCTGTCGTTCACAATGCTCTCAGCCCTGCCTTACAGCACGTGTAGAGGGGAACACGGCACACATGAGCAGATGGTGATGTGGCGTCAAACGGTGTCTTCACAGCAAGTCTCTAACTAGTCAGTGAAATACATGGCTGAAAAGTTAACTAACTTACAATACGCTGCTCTTTCTGGATGGCCAGTAGCCTCAGTAACCCAGAATGTCTAAAGGCCACAGGTTGTAAGGCTGGAGTTTACTGGACACAATCTAGCTCTGGTGCTGACGGACATTAATGAAAGTGTTATCATTATCACAAGAAAAGAAGGCAACAAGTCCAGACTTATTCATTAGAAGATGGAACTGTGGTAAAAGTAATAAATCACTAAATTGATGCAGAGAAAAAAAGTACATTACATTTTTTTTAAACTAAAAGGGTTTAAAGAAGAGCTTTGATTAAAGGCACCTTGAAAGCACAGCAGGGAATGTATAAAATTCTTAATTTGCTCCAACCACAGTTGCCTGAGTTGAACCTACAAACATCTAACCACAAATGCACCTGTTTCCTTAACCTCCTGCTTCTTTAGGCTCCTGTTTCCTTAGGCTCCTCCTTCCTTAGGCTCCTGCTTCTTTAGGCTCCTGTTTCCTTAGGCTCCTGCTTCCTTAGGCTCCTGCTTCCTTAGGCTCCTGCTTCCTTAGGCTCCTGCTTCCTTAGGCTCCTGCTTCTTTAGGCTCCTGCTTCCTTAGGCTCCTGCTTCTTTAGGCTCCTGCTTCCTTAGGCTCCTGCTTCCTTAGGCTCGTCCTTCCTTAGGCTCCTGCTTCCTTAGGCTCCTGCTTCCTTAGGCTCCTGCTTCCTTAGGCTCCTGCTTCCTTGCCATAAATTCCATGTGATCCCCTGCTGAAGCCATTATATTCCTTCCCACTGGAAGTCTACAGAGGACATAGCGGGAGGTGAAAGAACAATGTGTAGACTGACAAAGAGTCCAATTAAGGTTTTCACATTGTGTTAAATGGAACTGAGTGGAAAATCAATTATGTGAAATTAGCACTTATTGCTAACTATCATTCTCACCATTAGGAATGCATGTGAAGGCTGAACCGTGGAGACAGGCCCTTTTAAGTGTCAGAAAAGCTTTGTCATAATGAGATCAAACCCCACATGGCTTTAAACAGTTCAGGGGACTGAAGAAAGATGTAAAAGATCAAATGGTGTTGCAGTAAATATGAGGGAAGGTGAAGATTCACGCCCAGAGGCATTATTGTCATTGTGCTTGATGATGCTGACACATATAATAGAGTTCTACAAATGTTTAAACAGCCTCAGCGGGCCATGGCTGCTCTGAACACGGAAAAAAACAAAAAAGCTGTATATCATGTACGGTTGTTGGTGTCAGACGGGCTGGTCTGAGTATTTCAGAAACTGCGGATCTACTGGATTTTCCCACACAACCATCTCAAGGGTGTACAGACAATGGCCTGAAAAAAGAGAAAATGTCCAGTGAGCAGCATTTCTCAGCGCCTTGTTGATACCAGCATGCCCAGACCGCTTCAATCTGATCGGAAGACAACAGTAATTCACATAACTCATCACAACCGACGTATGAAGAAGAGCATACTTAATGCATCAAACCTAAAAGCAAACGGGCTACAGCAGCAGAAGACCACAGCGGGCGTCACTCCTGCCAGCTGAGAACAGGAAACTGAAGCTACAATTCACCTGAACTCACCACAAATTAGGAACAGAAGATCGGACAAACATTGCCTGGTCTGATGGCTCATGATTACCATTCGAGTAGTTGGGTCAGAATTTGTTGTAAACAACATGAAAGCATGGATCCATCCTGCGTTGTAAATGGTAGATGGACTAGTTCTTATATAGCGCTTTTCTACTCTCTTGGAGCACTCAAAGCGCTTATACAACACGTTTGCATTC
>JAVDPK010000881.1:804085-814575 GCA_034780415.1 Cichlasoma orientale | reverse complement strand
CACACACACACACACACACACACACACACACACACACACACACACACACACACACACACACACACACACAGGAAGCTCCCCAGTATAACCACAGAGTCATACTAGTGTGTGGGAATGTCATCATTAGTCATTCAAATGCTCATTAATTTTCCTCACATCTGCTCTGTGGTCACAGTGTTTTTGTTACTATACTGCAATGGTCACCGTTTAGTTTTAGATTGTCACATGATATCTTATTCAAGTAATAAACATCGTTATTAAATCCTACATATGAAAGCCTAATGGAATAAAAAGTAGCCTTTACAGATTTAAGAAAAAAAGCTCGGCTTTACTCAGTGTCATAAGTGTCATTTTTTTCTTTCAGGGACTAAGCTTGAAGTAAAAATAGTAGCCTAGTGTGGTGTGCAGCATTTTTATGTTTAGCACTTGAAGTCAGATTTATAGACTTTCTGTTGTTGAGTTTGACTTGCTTTCAGCCCTGTACTGTATACATACAGTAAGGTGAAATTAATGTAACTCTTATAAACTGTTCATATTTCATGCCTTCACAGTATGGCAGGGGCCAATTTTGACCTAGGCCAAGGATGCCCTCATAATAAGTTTCCATAAGGAATTCTGAACTACAGCTCTATTTAGAATGTATAAATAAATAATCTGATATTAATAAATGGATGATTAATGTTTCAGGGGAGAAATTTGGAGAAATGGAAAACATAACGGTTATAATGATTTCAGTGCATTTTATCGAAAGTGAAAATGGCAAAAACATTCTTAAACTGCTCGGATTTATTACATAACTAAGTAAAACCTTTGAAAACGATCCTACAGGGAGTCCGATAAGAGTCGATGAGTCACTGAAGCTCACAGACAGACACTGAGGTGAGTTGTTGAGGATATTCTGAACTTTTCTGCTGTTTTTGCTGCTGTTAGCTGCTGTTAGCTGCTGTTAGCCAGCATTAGTGAAAATTTCTTTGAAATGGCTTTTCTTTTCTAGTATGTCAAATTCAAGCACTTTATCTACCTTATATCCATGGCCAGTACAAAATCACCAATTAACATGAATGTATTTGGACTGTGGGAAGAAACCAGAGCACCTTGAGGAAACCCAATCAGACAAAGGAAGAACACACAGACAGAAAAACCCCAGCCGGGATCTGAACCAAGAACCTTCTTGCTGTGAGGCGACAGTGCTAACCCATCACATGTCTCGTGTTCGTGTCAATTAGTCATCTGACCCCTGTATGATTCTGTACCGGATGTGCACCTCCTATGATCACTCCTGTGCTGTTTTACTATTTCACTGTTTCAAGATTCCCCCGTGATCCTCCAAAGACCAGCAGGTACCTGTCTCTGGGGGAACCTGGGCCCACGTGATGGGAACACAGACAGTTCTTGTGACACAGTCAAGGTCCCGCTTTAACTTTGTCACCACTGATCCCTAAATAATACACACAGTTTCACAGGTTCAAGAGTCCCTAAAAGCACAATTTTCCCTGATTTTGTGGATCCATTTGAATCAGTTTGGGTCAAGTTTGACCTGGAACAGCCTCAATGTACAAAAAATTAGCACCTCTACAACAGTATAATATTTTAGAATACAGGAAGAGGAAGAAAATGCCCAAACTTTTCAGCATCCAATTAAAATTATCTTTAAGCGTGAGAAAAAAAGTAGTCTGAAATTGATGAGAACTTGAGGGCATTTTCGTCGTCTTTTCCTGAGTCTACATGCTTCAAACAGATGTGAAACCTCCAGCTTGTCAGTGTGTCTATATGAGCAAAGCCAACTGTGCATCTGTGCTATCTTTTCTGCTTCACAGATCTTGTTGACAGCATTTGTAATGAGGATGTTCTGTTCTCACATCACACTGCTGATGTTGGACGGATGTGCTCAAAGTGACTAACCTTTTAAAGGTCATAAACTTCACACCGAAGGTGAAGATATTTTTATTCGAGTTTCAGTTTTCTAGGGTTGGTTAGCTCCAAATTGTAGCAAAGTTCACTCTAAAAAGCTGACTGATTGAACTGTAACTGCTGTACAAGCCAACAAATTCAGACAAACAATTTCTGGATCTCGTCCAAGTAATATACATAAACACTACATATGTCATTATCCTATAGATTTCTTACTGAGGAAAGAATCTGAGTGAGTGAGAGCCACATTAACCATAGTAGATCATAGCAGACTTTGATCACAGCACTAGTGTGAAATGTGCAGGACGTTGCTGTGCAAACAAAGTAGGCAAAGAAAAGGAATGCAAAAAAAACCCCACTACATAATAAATATGTTGTGTAACTGTGGAGCACAGCTTTCAGCAGCACACTAATGAGCCCATTGGGTGAGAAGAAGTGTGGAAGAGAAATGGTTTGGTGCTGACGTTTATTCGACAGCAGCCTCACTGAGATGATTATTCCATTCATTACAGAGATGAGGAACAGAACCTCGTTATCAGTGTCGCCACACTGATCGCACCTATTTGTTTTTATAATGAACTTTTGACTACAATCATATCACCAGAACCGCGTCCAAACGGCGCACGAGTGAAGTCAGAGTGTATTCGAATTTGTCACAAATCGTATGGCAAAATTAAAATGTGTTCGTTTTCATTCGGTGTGCTGCTTTGTGGGTCAGTGACGTTAAGGTAAGGTTAGACTTTAAGCCAAAATGAAAGTGCATGAAGGTGCGCTGCCGGGGATGTACAGGGTAAACTAAGGACATGTGATTGTAAAGAATGTAAAAAATATGATCCAATATGTAACCTGCATTTGCCTACTGTAGATTGACATGTGTCTCAGCTTATCACACTAAACAGCTTTCCTCAACTCTCCAAGGGGGAACCAAAATAAATATGAGATATATCTGACATCAGCTAACCATAAGGGACCTGATTGTGAGGGTTTTTGTTTGTTTTTTTTTATTGTTTTTTGTTTTTTGCCTTTTTTTCTGTTTATATCACTAAAATCATCTTGACTTATTTGAATTCTAGTGGATATCCCCCAGACTTCCAGAGATACAAATATGCTAGGCTGACTTCCAGGAGGATGTGAATAAAATTATGTTCAATATGTCTAACAGATTTCAACCTGATTTAATGCTGCAGCCGTAAAAACACAGTTTCTTGGGTCTGAATGCTTAACTCACTGTCAGCACTTTATGCTGTCGCTTTGTTTAAACGCTACAAGAAGCAGATACAGAATATATGAGATCCAGTTGTTCACAGGGTAAAATATTTTTTAGTCTTTGGGAAGCTTTTTTTCCCTTGTTTTTTTCTTAAAGTGAAAAAAGCTGAAGACATATTTTACTGGAAACGATGACTTTAAGAGGCTAAGAATACATAAAGCAATATGCAAAAATAATTTGAGCATCTGCCCTCATTTTGGTCTTTCTAGGATATCACCCTGTGTCCTCTAATACTTACAACACAGCTCACTTGGGCTCTCTCTCCTACTGCTGGTTTGTATTACATTGTCAGAGTTACTGACCTGCTCTGTTTGAAAAGCATTCTTCTCACCTGTCCAACTGATCCGAGCTGAAGGAGGAAAACATACCAGACTTTGAATAAATTGCTCCACACATGCTTTAAGTGAATGTGGCCTGCCATGGTTAAGGCTTCTTTTAGCAGCAGCGTCTGACGACCGTAAAAAGCTTCGGATGAAAGTATGAGCCAAACGAAGCAGCAGTTGGTCATAGTCACACTGTGGGAAAATCATCTTTTTGGACTTTTGGCCTTTTGCGGCTCAAGTGTCACTGCTGCATATAATGAAGTTGTACCACTTGCAGAACCATGAAGACGACGGCTTTTCCTGTCACTCTCAAAGTACAGCTGGAGGCACAGAAGTGACAGCATGTAATATCAAGTCCCCTTTTCTAATAAGACACTCCCCTGTTCTCCTCTTGATGTGCACAGACCATTTCATTTGTAATGAAGCCCACGCCTCCCACAACTTAATGGATTATGGACTTGTGAACCGTGAACAGCACAAGGAGTTAAAAGTGTCAGGGTCGCCTAGCTCTCACAAAGTCGTCCTGTAATAAAGAAAGGATCACAGGTTAGGCCTGCAGAGGAGGCATGCTATCCAGAGTGCCCTTGAGAGACACTTCAAACTAGTTAAATCATTCAAAGTCATTCTGGTTAATGGCCTCAGTTAAACACCTCAAACTCAAGACATTCAGTAGTAAGTGTATGTATCTAATAAAAACAGATCTGGCATTCATTTTTCTGATTAATACTAGACTCTCTAAAATCTTCAAATAAAAGATGCTATCTTGGACATCATGTATGTAATCGGTCTTTCCCTAACCTCTCTCTTCAGTTTGCAGACAACACTTTGCAGATGTATGTGCAGTTTGTGTCCAGAGTGACATGAGTGGGTACAATCCTGCGTTTCTGAATGGGAAGAAGATCATAAGTCTTACTGACAGGACTGACAGAGAAATATGACGGAGTGCTTTCTAATATCTGCAGAAAAATATTTTATTCTTATACACAACCGGTTGAAAACAGATAACAAGTCATTTTTCACGAGGTTCCCAAAATAGTATTTTAGTAATAGTGTGACATTTTTACGATGGCCGTGGCCACTTGAGGCTGGCTCCAAGTTCGTCCCCATAGCTGGTTAAAACAGCCAGCAGAACTCAAAGGTTTCAACTGTCAGGCTCCTGATTTGAGGTGCAGTTAAAGTATTTGAATGTTTTCCAGCTCCTTCATTATTCCAGCCACTTGGAATAATGTGCAATAAACCAGAATAGACCCAGAGCATGCTGCTACCACCACCATGCCTAACAGTTGGTGCAATGCTCTTGGGTTTGAAAGTGCCACCCTTACTCCTCCAAACATATCTCTTGTTATTTTTGTTCAAAAAGCTTTATCGCTGTCTTGTCTGACCATAAAACTATTCTCGGCTTGTCCATATCGCCAGCTGCAAATTTCAGTTGAGGTTGAAGGTGTCAGTTTTGAAGTGGGGGTTCTTTCTTGGTCAGCACCATCTTAGCCTGCAGTTTCCAGTTGACAGAAGGCGTGAGCATACATCTATTTGAACTGATGATCCTGAAATTTTTATTGGTTTAGAAGTGACTCCAAGAGACCTTCTCAGCTTGTGTAAATTAGATTAGAGAATAACCTAAGTAAATTCAAACTTGTGGACCCAGTTCTTGTTTTTTAAAGTCACTAAAAATGTACACTGTACAATTATTCCACCCTGGAAAAAGAACACGTCAATTAAATTATTAAAGGCCCCAAATTACCATAGTGTTCATGCCCATGTTATCTGCATGTAACCTTCTGACCACAACTGTATGCCAGTTCATTTTTTAATCTTAAAAACATGTTTATCTTAAGAAGTATTTTGGCTGCAGTAGCTGACAGAGTTTTTTGTGTTTGTGTATCTTGTCCTAACCAGTGTGTGTCCACACTGCAGTACTGATGGTTGTCAGCCTTTAAAGTTTCATATCTAGACTCAGCTGCAGTAGATGTCCCATCACCAGTTTTACAAATTTATGGACTGCATAATTTTAGTAAACTGCTTGCCACAACCCCCTCTGTATTTTTTAAAATATGAGTTCAAAGGAAAAAAAAAAGTGTGCACACCTTTGGATAAAATAAATTAATACTGTGTATCTCTGGTAAATTGCTAGAGTAATTTTAAAGCCTAGCTTTGTGGACAGGTAACCGAGTGTGAATAGTGAATAGTAAGAGCGTGGTGGACTTTACTCAGGAGAAACTGCTGGTTTCACCAGCAGAAAATAAACTAACCAAAATTGAATATCAAGTTAGAAAAGCTTACATTTATGGAATTGACACAGTTCCGTTTTATTGATAGTTTTCTAATGTCCCGTTTTCTGGAAGGCAACATGAGGTTTGCTGCCTCAGTCCCATTTACATTGCAGACCTTTTCCTTGTCCCCACGTCCATAATGTTAGCACTGGTCTAATACACTACTTTGCACAGAATTGCTCTCAAAGACTCAAAATGTGATCTCTCTTTGTACTTTTATGAACCATTTCTAAACAATTAGTCTCTTCAGTGTTACCCAGTGTAGCAGTGTGTGAGTCAACGGGGTCCGCAATAGAGCACAATATTTTGTACTCTGTTGTAAAACTCCTTGTTTCTTTTTTTAAATGTGATCTCCTGGCCAGCTGTGTGGAGTGAGAGTCTGGCTAGGGAATTTAAAAACAGAAATCCTTGGTTAGAAAGTTAGGTAAATACCAGCAAAGTGTGTATATAAAGTTTAGTTCATCATATAAATCTGTGCAGATTAGAACAGCATTTATTAATAGTCATAATGAATGTGGTAAAATTATATCTTAACAAAATCAAGATATTATAGGCTTAACGATTTGTAAATAGTTGTCTGGTAATCAAAGATTTTAAAAGTTTAGTAAAATATGCTCTGCTTGGCAAACATTTTACAGTATAGCTCTTGTCACACAGGGCAGTCTTTAAAAAGTATAGAAATATAATACATATTAAAGTCTGATCATTTCTTTTTCAGGTTTTAGTTACTCATACTGCAAAAGTGTCAGCAGTTAATAATGAATGTTATTGTGGATGTATTCAGTAGATGCTAATAGTAACACAGGTATTATTGCTTTTATACTGTTTTATAAATTCTATATGTTTTAATACAAAGCCCACTGTTGTACAGTTTGTTGTACATTTATTGGAATGAAAGCATCAGAGAAGTTTTGCAATGTTAAATATGCTTAAAAATCAAAATAAATTATCGATTACACTAACCGGCGTACTTTTGTTTCTAAGCACAGTATACCCACTACAAAAATGTAGACTACCCCACTGGAACACAAGGAACTAGAAATCAAAACATACCAAAACCCAAAACCAGAAGAATCCCAGAAAAGATAAATACACTACAAAACAAAGCATAAACCAAAAACACTGGGTCATAAGGACCCAGGACCAAGACAGTAACCATGTAAAGATGGCAGACAGCTAGCAATCTGTAGCTGCATTTGTATTAGTCAACAAGCCTATATGTGCAATTAATAGAAATACTGTAACTAAACAGATGGCTATACAGCTCTGCAGTATTCAGCTGTTTACGTGCTCAAGTGCAATGATGATGCATAATTTATTTTTCTACCTCATCTGTTTGTACAGCCATAGGTGACAGCAAGTATGTCCTCATTAGTAAAATATACTCCCCCAACCTTACCAATTCTGCCCACCCTACCTAATCCCCACCACACACCCACCCACCTCAGACATCCACAGACACCCTTGAGAAGATGAGGCGGTCAGTTTCCTGTTTCATTTGCCTCTGGTCATGCAAGGCTGCGCCACTGTCTCTGCCTGTCTCACTGCACTAAATCAAAGATGAAGCCGAGCGCCCAGCCGTGGCGGTGACTCCATTTATGATATTCTATAGGATCTCGGTCATTGAGAAGAACAAAATGTATGGCCACTAAGACTTACAGATCCTTGCAGAGGTCAAAGGATTTGGCTTCCTTTGTGAATCACATTCACAACTGCCAGTCACTTCTTTCCATCTCACTGAATTGTATCATTGAAAACCTCATTAAGCAGCAACACTAGAGAGCTTAGTGTTTATTCTGCTCCACCTCCTCTAGGTTTGTTATCAAGCTGTGACAGTTTCCATTTGCAGGTGTTAGATACTGTTTCGGCTTCCTCTCTTCTCTACCTCTCTTCTCGCTTTCTCATTGCAAACATGACAGAGAGTGTCACCAGCCGCTGATTTGCAATTTCGTGCAACCATAGCAAACGCCTGATGTTAAAAAGAGCGAGTTAGCTTGATGGCTTGAACTGCATTGCAGCAAAATCAATTTCAAGAAGTGCCCTAAATCACCAAAAAGACAGTTGTGTGGGAGAGTTTTACCATTTGCATGAAAGCCATTCCAGATTCCTAAAATAACATCAGAAAGACTTTAATGCAAATCGGAGGCACTGTCAGGTTACTCTGTGTTCACGTTTATCCCGATGGGCAGAGTGTGACACTGCCAGTTTTCATGGTTAAAAGCTAAATCCTCTGTGCAGCTCAATAAGCACCAATAAAACCACACACATAGCAATTATTACAATCTACAAGTTTCTGAAAGACACTAAGTTTATGGAACTGAAAATAAATAAATAAATAAAAGGTTTAGCCACTGTGCAGACCCCCAAAAAGCTTTTTGTGAGAGAAAAATTTGTTAGGGAAGAACAGTTTGCTGTTACCAAATGTTAAGAACCAATTAAAATTTTGAGCAGCTCTACTTACCCATTCAATGAATGTCATTTATTGCATTTGTTAAGTGCAAAAAAAAAAAAAAAAAAGAGAGCGAGAGAACAAATATTATGCTGAGAATTGTTGCCTTGTTACTAGATATGGGAAAAGAAATTGTAATTCATGGGGTGAGACCATAGACAGACTGGACAGATTTCCGTGTTGGAAACATGAAGCCAATCGGGAAGCGCCTAAAAATCTGAATTCTATCGGAAGACCACCAGATGGTGACAGCTGTGGTCACAAAAAGACTTCTGGTCTGATAGAAGTCTGTGTGGAAAACAGCTTTCTGTAAATGCTGCTGAGTTTATGGGCGCAGTCTCTCATTCTGTGTCGTACCGAATTAAAAAAAATAAGTTTGTAAATTAAGTTCTGCAAATATTGTTCATGTTTCAAAATGAAGGATTAGCTCCGGTATGAAATTACATGCTCATTGGCTAATGAGCTGTTAATCACAAGTCATTAGCCAACCAGTGTGGAGTTTCACAGTCAGACCCGCCCCTTCCTCTGCACATGTTTCTTTTTCTTTTTTGTAACCAATATGGTGGCGGTGTAAATGCTAAAAACGGAACTTCAGAAACCAGTGGATGGCATCTGTTATACTGTCTGTGGGTGGCATTACAAGATCATACCAGAAAATATAATCAAAGTGCTTTAGCAACAAAATTAAGTAAGAACTTTCATAGCAGCTATTTCATAGCAGAGTGCTGAAAGCGGGAGAGTTCATCCTTTGGGGACTATGAATTTAATAAAAATGTGGCTTTTCTGAGTTATCTTGGCATTTAACTGGCATTTCTGTCATATTAAGTCCAACTACAGAAGATAAGAAAATTTTGTAATAAAAATAATGATAGAAATGACAGAATAATTGATTTCTTACACCAAGCGTTTTCAAATGTAAGAATGTAGCGTGATTTTTGTCTTAAGTGCATGTAGACACTCAGAGCCTCAGATCACTGGAGAGTAGGTTTAACAAAGCATCATTTGTGTGTTTTATATATAATCAGAGGTGGCAAAAGTAAAGACATTCTGTACTTAAGTAAAAGTACAAATAATTGTGTTAAAAAATACTTAGGTATAAGTTGAAGTACTGGTTCAATTTCTTAACTTAAGTAAAAGTAAAAAAGTACAGGCTCTGAAATGTACTCAAAGTAAGAAAGTTAAAAGTAGCTCTTTGGAGGATGTTTCTACCAGCTATTTTTGTGTAAAGCTAACTGAACCTCATTATCTATTATTGTAATAATATAAAATAATACATGAGAATACAAACGTTATTCCAATCTAAATTTTTATTCTAATGAATGCACTCAGCTTGAATGTGTTATAGGACACAAGCTGTGAAGGGGAATTTAAACACAGCTCATCTCTGCTACACTTCATGTAGCCTGTAACTCTGACCATGAACACAGCCTCTGTGCACCAAACCAACACAGAGCTTTACTGTAAATACAGTACACCAAACTGACCTGTTTATCACGCACTACACTGCAGTATTATCATACAATCTTTGAATTACACAAAGTTAGCATATTGTTTTGCAGTCCTTACCTTTGAATCTAACCTCTCTTCTTCCTCTCCTGTCCTCTTTCTTACATCTTTCTCCATCTGAGTGAACTTCTCTCTTTCTTTTCTCTCCCTGGAAATACAGCAGCTCTTCTTTTAGCTAGCAGACACACTGTGACAAACTGCAGACACACTGTATGTTTGCTGCTATCTGTTTAGCATTTAGAAACGTTGCATTTAAAATGACCTGTCACACGTTATTCTCTTTATTTTCGCTCCTCTTCGGTTTCTTGTTCTAAATCTATATCTGTATGTTTCTGTTCCTCAGTTTTATTATTCATTTTCTTATTATTGTATGCCCCCTAGCTTGTTATCCTCCACGAGAGTTTGTATTCTAATGTTGTTTTTATACTGTTATTGTATTGTTTGAAACTTTGTTTAATGAAAGGTTTTAAAAAAAAAAGGCTCAGATTGTTTAATGACACGTGACCGGAAATGAAAACTTCACTTCAGTCTGTTTTGAAAATGTAAGAAGTAGAAAGTACAGATACTTATGGAAGCTTGTTTCCGCCACTAAAAATAAATAAATAAATAAAAAAATCCCCATTTTAACTTAACCTCAAATTTTCACATTAATAAGTCGAAATTTCGACTTAGTGCTACCAATCAGTGAGCTCCGTGATCCGTACATCATTTCCTTGTTAACCGGAAGCAGGAAGCTGAAGGTATCAGCTGTCCAACAGATCGAC
>JAVDPK010000881.1:778235-793984 GCA_034780415.1 Cichlasoma orientale | reverse complement strand
CATTCTACTCTTAAGTATCCTAGGAACCACAAGTAATCCAGCAGTCTGAGAGCGAAGTGCTCTATTGGGGTGATACGAGGTCTTTACGATAAGATGGGGCCTGATTATTCAAGACCTTGTATGTGAGGAGAAGGATTTTAAATTCTATTCTAGAATTAACAGGTAGCCAATGAAGAGAAGCCAATATGGGAGAAATCTGCTCTCTCTTTCTAGTCCCTGTCAGTAACTGCAGCATTTTGGATCAGCTGAAAGCTTTCATAATGCACTAATAATGTCATGTTGATGCATACAAATGCGTGACCAGTGAACTACAGATCACAAGTTCAAGTCAAAAGCAGAGATGTGACTGGACCTGCCTTGTAATTTATCACTTATTTTTAGCACTGCTGTCCTAATCCAGGCCAATCAGCTGGCCAGGTCACAAGGAACTCTCCTGGTGCTCACTGGAATATGACTGAGTAGCTCTACTGCCACAGCGCAACACAAATAAACATATCCCTCCAACACATAACACTTTAGAGTTGCTAGGTTGGTGTGATATTCAGGGCCAATGAACAAAAAGTATTTGTAAAATTTAAACAGTTATGGCAGTTTTGATTGTACTCATGTTGTCCTTTCACTGCATTTGATTTTCTATTGGCAATGCTCTTGAAACGTCATTCCCGTATACACTATAGTGTTACATGTATAATGTTGATTCAGTTTGTTGTCAGTGCACGACACTGTTTTGAAATAGACAAGCAGTGCCACAACATCCCCTGCACTGGTATGCAAAGCTATTACATTTATATTTACTGGACAGTGACAATTGTAAATTTACTTAAATTACTGGCCTCAAAAGGAAAGTTTGAAATGAAATATATATATTTACACACACGCCCAGACACACGCTCACCAGCCACTTGATTAGGTGCTTCTCATTAAGGCAAGTATCAAATCAGCCAATCACATGGCAGCAACTCAATGCATTCAGGCATGTAGCGTGGTCAAGATGACCTGCTGAAACCGTGGCCACTATTAAATGAGGCCTTCTGAACCTACTACTTGGTGGAGAAGGGCACTTGCAGGCATGCATCTCACTGCATGTATTCTTTATAATCACAGATGTGTGCTATTATCTTGCCTCTAATTAAATCATAACTAAGTAAATGGTACTTATAAATAATCGTATCATTGCCACTGATATACTATGAGCATTTATGCTAGACAGAGTAAGTCAGACTGAAAAGAACAAATTAAATTTAATTCAGCTGGCAGCAAGGCCGTGAAAGCAGCTCAGGCTTTAGACGCTTTTCCTTGAGTTTCTTTAAGAGCAATCAGTCAAACCCTGACCACAACTCGTGCGTTTTTCTGCAAATAATCTCTCCACATGTGCTTCAATGGAAACACATGTCGTAGCTTGATTTCAAAAGAATGCTTTTTCACATCACCTTATAACCAACTTTTGTTGGTCAAAGATTTAAAAAAATATATATATTCTCCAATGTCTAGCCAATCTAGAGATAAAGTAGGAATTTAATTGTCTTCAGGAAATACTCATAATAATCATTTTTCTACAGCTGCACTGTAAGAAAGCGTGATGTAGGATTGCTCCTCCAACTGGATGCAACGGGATAATGTTACCAATGTCAAAGCATTTAAACAAACCGCAAAAAAACAACAAACAAAAAAATGGTAAATGGACTTGTTCTTATGTAGCGCTTTTCTACTCTAACTGTGCACTCAAAGCGCTTATACAACATCTTCTGCATTCACCCATGCACTTCCACATGTAAGTAAGCTAAGTGCTTTTTATCTAACATTCACACGCATTCACACTCCAACGCTTGCGTCGGAGAGCAACTTGGGGTTAAGTGTCTTGCCCAAGGATACTTTGGCACGCAGCCTGGAGTAGCCATGACTCGAACCGCCGACCTGCTGATCGGTGGGTGACCTGTTCTACCTCCTGAGCTACAGTCACCCCAAAAAAAACCAATCCAAGTAAGTGTTTGGAAGTGTTACCATGGTTTCACAGTTATGAGACTTGATTATATTAGGGACAACATCTAACATTAGCTTCATTTGATTGCTATCTACTGTACAGCTACCAAACCTGGTGAATTTTAGCTGGCAAAATGACCAAAAAATGAAAACCATGCTTCCTTACTTACGAGTGAAATCAAAGTGATGTGCTTAAAAAAAGAAAATTAGGTGATAAACATGCTATTGCTATCATTGTAAACTGAATATGAGATAGACGAAAACGGAAAGCTCACAGATGCACGGGTGAATACTACTACTACCGTTTAATGGATCTACATCTGGCCAATCATGTCTCAGCTGAGGCCAAAGCATTCACAGCAGCTGTCTGAGAGGAGGGCAGATAGAGCAAACAGCTGACTGGAGCAATGCAGCAGACAGGTGCAGAGATAATTTGAAAACAATTGTCTTCCTCACAGAGACTAAACAAACATCCCTGTCTGCCTCGACCATTAAGGTGTCAGATATGTTTAGCGGTGAAGGTGCTCCAGCTTGAGCCAATGATGCAGGTAGATTCAAATTGAAGCTCTTCATGAACAGCCTCATGTTCCCCGTCTCTCTCCATTCATCATCACGCTCAACCAAGACGTAAAGCTAAAATTGAGTAAACTGGTGTCATTGGGCAAAACAAGACATCTACAAAAATGATACTTTTCGCAATGCTCATTTTCCCAACGCACCTGATTCAAGGGACTAGATTTCACTTTTACAACCGGTTCCTCCACCAAGAGCTCACTCACCATTTAATTTGCCGCATTTGTTTTTATAACAGCAGGAAAATTGTATGTGTCTCAAAAAAAAAAAAGGAAAAAAAATCTCACCTGGTCTCTGGCACTTTATTCTGGAGAAATGAGAAAGGCTACAGCGTACAGAGCAGTGAAAACCATGTGAAGCCAAATAAATCAGTGTATCCTTCTCATACCTCAGAGCTCACATCACATTCAAACTTCTACCCAGTTTTAAACATCAGTAGAAAGATACACACGTGGTTTGATGTTTAACTACATCACTCGATGTGAAGTAGTTACAATCATTTGGAGACAAATAATTGCCAGTTGTGTCACCAGTGGTGTCACAGTGATTAGTGGGACAAATAACAAAAAAATGCAACATGGAACCCAAGGGCCTAACAGTAAAGTGATTCCTCCTTCTGTCTTAAGAGGCAATGTTGACCTACTTCCCCGTTTCAAGGCCTGTGACAACCCTAATACCACTTAATGTTATGTGACAGTTGCTCCATAAAAATCCACGTTTCACAACTTAAAAACTGCTTACAGGGTTTGAAAAGGATTACATCCATCCATCCATTTTCTTCCCCTTATCCGGGGACAGGTTGCGTGGGGTAGCAGCCTAAGCAGAGAAACCCAGACCTCCCTCTCTCCGGCCACCTCCTCCAGCTTATCCAGGGGGACACCGAGGCGTTCCCAGGCCAGCCGACAGATATAATCAGGGGGTCCTGGGTCTGCCCGAGGCCTCCTTCCAGTAGGACATGCCCGGACCACCTCACCAAAGAGACGCACATGAAGCATCCTAGTCAGATGCCTGAATCACCTCGACTGGCTCTTTTTGATGTGGAGTAGTGGCAAAGGGCAGCCCTGGCAGAGTCCAACACCCACTGGAAATGAGTCTGACTTATTGCTCGCAATGAGGACCAAGCTCTTGCTGCAGCTGTACAGGGACTGAATGGCTCATAACAGGCCAGACACTCCTGCAGCACCCCCCAAAGGATACCCCGAGGGACGCGGTTGAATGCCTTCTCCAGGTCCACAAAACACACGTAGACTGGATGGGCAAAGGCCCACACACACTCAGGTATCTTTGAGAGGCTAAACAGCTGGACCAGTGCGCTGCTACCAGGATGAAAACAACATTGTTTCTCTTGAATCTGAGGTTCAACTAACGGATGAATTCTCCTTTTACAGCATCCTGGCATAGACTGTCGTGGGGAGGCTGAGGACTGTGATCCCTCAGTAGCTGGAGCGCAGCCTCTGGTCCTTTGGGAGCCTTCAAGAACTCAGGACAAATCTCATCCACCCCAGGGGCCCTGCCATTAAGGAATTTTTTAACTACCTCAGTGACCTTACCCCCAGTGATGGCCAAGTCACCCTCCTCATCCCCAGACTCTGCTTCCAGAAGCTGTGCCAGTGGGATTAAGGAGGTCTCAGTTGAAGTCAGCAATGCCCCACCTGCTCTATACACCATATGAGTAGAGCACCGCTTTCCCTCATGGGTCTCCTGACAGTTTGCCAGTATTGCTTTGAGGCAGTCTGAAAGTCTTTATCCATGGCCTCACTGAACTCCTTGATACAATTACAGAATCAATTATTGACCTGTAACCTAGGGTGTCCTGGTGCCACACGCACTTATGGACATCCTTATGTTCGAACATGGTGCTTATTCAATAACAGAACACCACTTGGGTTCAGATCAGGCAGACTGTTTCTGCTAATCATGCCCCTCCTGGCTGTCATTGCCCACATGAGCACTGAAGTCTCCCAGTAGGATGACGGAGTCACCCTCGAGCAGCCCACCCCAGACTGGAATAGAGTCCAGCCCCTTTCAAGGAGACTGGTTCCAGAGCCCACGCCGTGTGTTGAGGTGAGCCTGACTATATCTAGCCGGTGTTTCTCAACCTCACGCACTAGCTCAGGCTCTCTCGATAGCCACGGATTGGTCTGCCAGAGCTTTTGCCCTTGGCCGCCAACCAACACACATTACACCTGACCCTTACACCGCCTCCTGTGGGTGGTGGGAACAGTTTTGTGGCATTTTATTACCAAGGAAAACAGCAACAAGAAAAAAAAAAGTGTATTTGTTTAATAAAATCAATGTTTTTACCATAAAAGGATGTAAGGGGCCGTATTTCATTGTGGACTCCACTAAAGGCTATAGTTGGAATGCCTTTCTAGCTTACAGTTGGTTCAGACTGTGTAGCTGTCTATAAGAATTGTACTCTTGCTCTACTCAGACTGAAAGTATTCTCCATAGCATGGTAAAAAATGTTTTTAATGAACATATTCCAGGCAACAACAACAGCAAGAAAAAAAGGCGATTCACCCAGACCTTGACACAACTAAAAATTAATTATTTAGTCATGTGTCTGGGTTGGTAGCAGACCAGCTGTGCAGGTTGGCCAGGTTTCAGTAATGAGTCCGGAGAAAGATTCTGCAAAACTTCACCGTCTATGAAAGACACATCTGACCTCGAGAACTCTTACATTGTCAGATCTGTAATGTTGAGAGCCTTCTGCTTTTGTGATGAAGTGTTTTAGATGAATCATACAGTGTACCCATTGTCCTTGAACCTGATTCACCTGCTTTACTTCTGCTTTCACATTTACAGCTATGAACTTGCTTTACTCTGCTATGAGCGTTGCATAAAGGGCTAAAGGAAGCAAAAGCAAAAGACAGTTTTTCTCATATGGCTGATGTAGCTACAGTGGGGGCTGAAATTGGACTCTCACTGCAGCTAAACAATAGATTGAGCCAATAGAATATCATTTGCATTTTTCAATCAAAATGTTGGCTCTGAATAGAATGCTGCTTGTAGGTGAGGTTAGTGCTAGATGCTTGTGGGTTGACAAGTTAACTCTCTTGATTAAGGCACAATCAGTTAAGACAAATGTATTTCTATCATATTGTTTTTTCACAACACTGCAAAAAAGCATATATTTTGCGGAACAATTTTTATCCTGACAGAGGAGGTTAAATATGGCCGGTCACAACTATTCACAAGGCCCATTATTGTGCAGTAGCTCTGTTATTTTTAGTTGGAGCACCAACGTCTTGTAGATATATCTATATATCTAGGGGTTAAAGTGGGGTTTAGCAGGTGGGAACCCTAAAATTAGGTGCAGGGGTGCAACATGGGAAAAATAATTACTTAGAAATAAGTCATAAAAGCTTGTTTTATGAGCTACAGCATGACAAGTTCACGCCTCCAACTTTGTGGGAGTACGGTATATACACAGTTTGGGGGTACTGTATATATGCATGAGTACAGTACAAGCTCTGCAAAGAGTACTCTGACTGGACAGCAGCAACAACAGAAAACTAACATCCTGTATTTCCAATGTGATGACATTTGAATGCATCCCATGACCCTCTCGTCTCACTTTCAAGCCTCTTTTCCCTTCCTATTTTGTCTAAAAACACAATCTCATGAAGCAGAAATGTAACTAAATTTCCTTAAAACAGCAAGTGTAGTATTCCCTGGGACTTTCTTCAAGGGTTGAGTGAAACGTCACCCAAATGAAGAATGGCAGCGATATCAAGCCAGAGGACAGCTTCTTCACTCTCCTTGTTTTTCTGAGCCCAATAAATCAGCTCAAGGTTCCTCAGTGATCCTCTGTGTGGCAGTGGAGAGGGATTTATCATCCTCAGATAAAGGCTCAGTCCTCGTCAGCGTTCACTCTCACCCTCGTCTGGGAATTTATGGGAACTGGTGGCATTATGTGTGCAGCCTACCTAGTTCCACAGCAGAGTGCAAAGGGTTACACAAGACAATCTATTAGTAGTGCTCTCGCTATTAATTTCAACCCCAAGGATGTCGTCTACACACGTGAAAAATTGTGTTTTACACAGCCAGCAGTGCAAATACAACGTGAAACAGTTAGTTTCACAACAGTTCGGTTCATCTTTCAAAGACAGTCAATTTAATAGAACCAAACGGTGCCATTACACCCCCAAAACAATGTGATTCGATTGGTAATGTTTTTTAATGAACTCGCAAGCTGCCAATCAAATGCACTTCACAGAGTGAACGTTAACAAGAAATTACTGCTGTGGAATAACAAATGTTCATTTCCTCATAGACCACAGAGCTCCAGTGGTTTTAAATTTCAAGGTCTAGATTAACACCGTCACGCCTAACCTTATCTGAAAGTTACCTGTTATCTGCAGCGCAAATACAGTAAATGCTGGTTACATGACAGTGTGCATATATATACTGCTCAAAAAGAAAAAAAGATTAATGATTTCTTTGAACTGTTCTTTCTCCAGGGTGGAATGATTGTACAGCGTATATCTGACTGCACATGACTTTAAAAAACAAGAATTAGTTTGAATCTATTTTGGATTTTCTCTGATCCACACGAGGTCAAAGGTACAGATACAGGCTCAACTATATACATACACACCCACTGATGTTTCCTTAAATGTTTCTCAGTCCACGGTGATGTAAAACTCGCTTCACTGTGCACAGTGACACTGGTGTTCAAGCAGTTTCCACTTTATAGCAGGCTTCAGCCTCGGTGCTTCCTGGGCTGTTGGTGAACATCACAACCGACTTCCTCTCAAGGTAACAATTTGGGACTTTTACCAGACCGTAGCAAAGTGATGACACATCTAAATAATTTGAACTCATGTATAACTGCTTTAACTGATGAGCTTCGAATCTGCAGTTCTTGACAAATGTCTCCAAGAGACCTTCTCAACTTTTGTAAATCTGCAATCCTCCTGAGTTCCTTGGACTTTCCCATAGTTCTGAGTAGTGGTCAGTCCAGTGAGTGCGCTCAAACGAATCCTTTTTATGCTGGCAAAGAGAAACTACCAGTTGTATTCAGTCAGGATCACTAATGAGAGGTTAATAGGCCGTGGCCTTGTCACGTTGAAAGACACTGTAGAACCTTCAGAATAAAAGATTTAAGTAAGTGTATGAATACTTTTGACATTTGAGTTTACTGGGAAATTAAACACAATATAACTGACAGAGAAACTGTACTTGCAGCAGTTGTGTTATTAAAACATTTCTCAAAGTAAAAAAAAAGTAAAAACAACAAAACAAACAAAACAAAATTCGGCATCGTTGACCTCTTAAAATGTTTGCTAAAAAACCTGCAGTGCCCAGATGCTTAAGGATTTTTAATTTGCGTATTCTTGCACAAGTCTAATTAGCTGATTTTAAAGCTTTACAACAATAAGTTTCAATGAGTTTGAGTTTGAGTGCCAGCAGCTGGCTGGGAAGTTGCTCACTCACAACAATGCCGTACGCGAGCCGTATCTTTTAAGCAAATATAAATTGGCTGCCCGTGGTGTTTATCAGAAAATGGCATGTGTATACAAACTTTTATTCGCAACACGATGAAGTAATCACGCCTAAACTGCAGTATACTTGTACAGAATTGTTGCTGGCATGAAAGTCGAGGACATAATTAAAGCATTACTCAAGATTCTGCCAAGAATCAGCTTTTGATGAACACTTGTGCTTTCTCGGTGTTGTTGTGCTTATCTTATGATTAATGTAGTCTTGGAAATAAAACATTCTCGAAACACATCCATACTTTTGGCACGAAACCCCTCATTTAAACAATATTTGATTATTCATTATGTTCTTGCTCCCTTTCTAATAATGAAGGATCATTTGCCACAGACCATCACCCGCTCCTATGGCTTCGTAACATGTGCTCCTGAATTCTTGGAAGAAATACATTCCACGCTCATTAGCTGCTATCCTGAGGCACAGCTGTCTCTATTTTTGCTCGTGAAGCGTTTCTTGCTGACCTCCGGGTGCGTTAGCCACCCCTGTCTTTTTACTCACTTACCGTCCTTCCCCTCCGCCTCACATACTCACTTCATCCCTTGATTCCTTTTGATTGCCTGTGGCCGCGCAGTGGGTCTTTTTGTATCTCTAATAAATTCCTATTTACGGCGCTGTGTTTTGAATGTTTGAATTTGTGTCCTTACTGGGTAAAACGCTGATAAGGGCAGTAGTGTGAATGCATTAGGTTTGATTCCCAGATTTCATGCGCTTTTGCTTACATGCAACTTAATATTTTTCTATACAAAGTAATTTGGGAAATAAAGTCAGTCTCCTGAGTGTACAGAGCCTTTTATTCAGGATGTGTTACTGTAGCTGTCATCACTGTTTCCCTCTGGTTTGGTCAGCTAAATGTTTAATTTTCCCTGCCGCTCCTATTGTTATGACAGTACAGTCTTTGGTTTCAGCTGAGTCAGGTTACTCTCTGCCTCATTGAGTCATATCTGCTCAGTCACTAGAGGGCTGGAGGGCCTCATTCACGTCTCATGATCAAAGAGGCTTGACCATCAGCAAAACAGCAACTTTGGTCAACTCCAGCAGGCTGACATAAGGTGGAGAGATCTATTTAAACTCGTACTGACACCTCTGCGAGCGAGGATACAGTAGAGGAGCTGAACGCATAAAATCTGCTTCCTCCTCTTCTTTTCGGGGACGTCGAAACTCTGTCACAGCTCTGGTGCTCTGAGGTTTTGCTTTGTATGCTTTTCATTCTGTTAATTAACTTTAGTTTTAACACTATAGGGCAGCTCAGTCAAATTTCAATTCAAGTGTGACGTGAAATCTCACAGGTGATATAAAGTCTGCGTGCTCAACGGTTACAGCAGCTAGAGAAATTTCCAACCACTTTTTGTAAGGATTTTAGCACAGATTTTTGTTCATATTAACCCCTCACCCCCATTAATGTAATATAATAACCTCAAGGCATATAACATAACTGATGCCTAAGCTAAAATAGTGCAATTGTGACCTTTGAGCTGCTGTAAAAAGGATCGCTTTTAAATGGGGCGCAGTGATGATTAAAAGTCTCTCATTTGCACTTCCATTTGTTTCTTTACCTTCAAATCCCCTTACCGATACAGGCACAGAGCTGAAATGCCTCTAAGCATTTCACTGCACAGCAGCTCCATTACACAATCAAACGTTTTCATGTACGGCTGCAAGAAAAAGTCTGCAGCCTTCCATAATAAACACGAGTTTTTGCATTGACCCACTCATTAAATGCGGTCTGAGCAACACAAACACAGTTTGACTTAGCACACGCAGACCGGTGTACTTTTCATCACTCGGAGCAAGCTGGAAAATGTAAGTGGACGTCAGTGCTAACGAATTTTTTTCAAAAGCTATTAGGAGTTAGGCATTCCGGTTGAAGGAAATGAGATTGGAAGTGCTGGTTGTAGAGGTTTTCCCATATTGGAAATAACTTTATACAAACTGTGGTTATTGTCAAAGTCTGCTCTGGTCCAGAAACATTGACTGCAGCCTGGAGAAAATTCAGCGTTCCCTGTGATTGGGTGTCCCGCAAAGCTCACGTAACAGCGAACCTGCGGTCTTAAGAGTTCAAAAAGAAGCCAGTAGTAGAGAAGAAGAACCGCAGAAATCTCTAAAACTCGCTGGAGTCTTTACACATGTCTACAATAAAGAAGTTGCTACCAAAGTGGTCGAAACTAACAGCTTAGGTGATGATGTTTTTGAAGCACAGCTTTTATGGTATGCTTCAAAAACCCTCTGAAAGGTATGAAAACACACCTTTCAGAGGGTATGTTTTCATACCTTCTAAAAGGCCAGTCTTAGAATGTACGGCACTAGCCTGTCTGAAATTTTAGGTTTAGAAATAAAAGAGATAAGTATAGATGTTACAGCTCAAGAGGATGTCAAGTAAGCAATAATCATCACTGGATTTGACATTATTCAAAGGTGTCCCTGCCACGCAGGGTGTTTCAAGGATATCCTGTCAACACACAGTGAACAACAATAGGATGGCTCTCAATATTGGAAAAAAAAGAAGCACAACATTGGAGCCACTAGACTAGATTATATGATTGTGTGTCTGTACGCACTGTAACTTTATTCAGCCATTACTCCGGGGACGGTTCCTCCCCTCTTGCTCTCTGACACTTTCAAAGTGATGGAGAGTTTTTATTTTATTAATTTTCTCTTTGTGTAACGTGGCTGTTTGTACGGTTAACTCTATACTGCTTTATTTACATATTTAAACTAGGTGGGTCGGGTCTGCGCTTTATTGTTAATTTTGATGTTAAAGCCAAGCCACGCCCCCGGAGCCTGGTCTGCAACAGGTAACAAAAGCAGAGATATGCAAATTTTGTAAACTGGCATCTCAGACCGTGTTACAGGGTCATGCAAAAGTCATGTGACAACTGGCATAAGAAATGACTTTCTCCAGAATCATTTGCAGTGCATAATGTAACATAATATACTGCTTTTTTTTTTTAAAGTAACGAGTAATGTGTAATGCATTACTTTTTTGAGGAATGACCCCAACGCTGACTGTATAGATGTGTGGCTTTTCAACAGCTGGACACTGAGGGATTGTGCCGACTTCCCTTCACCTGGTCAGAAATTTAAAACAGCAACCTTCAAGCAACAAGCCCACTGTTCTCACCTGTAGGTTACCTCTGCCCTCATTAAATGACCCAGTGCTATTTGTAGCTCTGCTCATACCCACTGTCAGCCGCAGTAAATGGGAATATATTGGCCTGGGGATGATGAGGGCATATAAAGGAGATGGCGAGAGAGGAGAGAGAGGATGAGGTGGTGTGGGAAGGGCAGACCTGACTCAGCTGAACGGACCAACAGTGACACAGACTCTTTCAACTGGGTCAAGAATCACCACCTCCACCCAAACAATGCAGCCCGTCAGAGCCTATTAAGTCACAATAGTGAATGAGGAAAGCGCCATATGACTCGCAGATTATCATGATATGTAAATTGATATCAAGTAATTATGGCAGGCCAAAAAGGTGCAGCATTTTAAACCAGTTTTACTTTAAGTACCAACATTAGCTCGGTATGGCATTCCCCCCAGCACATGATAATAATGACGATAAATAATTCCTCCATTCAGAAGCAGTCTTCCTCTGGCAATTCTAAAACAGGTAACAGCCCTCAGCTGTTAATCCAGTAAATGCTAGGAAGAGGTGCTTATACATATTCATGCATATAAATGCACTGCTGCACCCCAGCCTGACAGGGGAGCTTATTAAATTTCGGTTCTTTGAAACCGTCATGACATTCAGGACTCTAAATTCTGTCCTAGCCTTGTTAGCTCGTGTAAATAACAATGATGCTGGGGAATTGTAACGCCGCACTCGTCGTTACAGCGGGCCAAATGAAGATGTTTTTTGACATTTGCACATGGGACAGCCAGTGAAACATAAGGGGGAGGGCGCACCTGCACGCATGAAAATCAGCCAGCAAATACAAATGATAAAAGCGCTACTGGCTTCCTCTCAGTAGAGCAGCAAAAATGGCGATGAAACAATAATATTGAGACAATAATGAAAAATGTTATTAACAGCTCACACACAGCATGAATAACGAAACAATGAGGCAAAAGAAAAGTTTCAAACGGGAACTTCTCCTCTCTCTCCCCTGAAGATGAGGTCACTGAGCTTCAAGGAGCTGTATGAGTCACACACGCTCAAACTTAATGGAAGACATTAAAGTGATACTGTGTGTCCCACTAGTTTGTTTTGTGTAAGCCATGTTATCAGGCAGCGTACACAAAGACGCTGAATCTGAACCTAATAAACCATAATAACATGCTTTGTAATGAGGAGCAACTTCCTGAGGGCACTTCATAAATTATGCAAATCTGCAGGCCAATAAAGCGCCAAAGTTTAATTGAGATAGTGCGAGGTCAAGAGCAGCTGGGGAAGTTTGTGGCCCCCCGTTTCACTTTGATCCCTCAGATACCGCAGTTCAGCTTCTTCACTGGCTCCAAAGCAAATAATGATAAAGATACTGCAGTTAAATATGATGACACGTACCGAGGTGAGTCCAAAGAAAAGCGCTTTACACAAATAAATCTCTACATGCAAGGCTGGAGCGACTGCTCAGAGCAAAGTAATTACATTCGCCAAGACTTCTGCCTCATTCTTTTACTCCACAAGGTCAAAAGGCTTTGCAAAGCCTACAGGGGATCTTCAGATTGGAATTGTACACTTCCAAATCTCAGCATTCATCAGGGGCACTGAAATCCAAACTGAGCACTTGAGCAGTCCCTCACAACTGGAAAATACAAGCAATGGTTTATATCCCCTACACTTCGCACAGCACTGTGGCTTTCAGGAATTCTTAATGTTCAACAGCACTTGTGTAGCTAGAAATTAGAAGAGAGAAACCTTGAGGGTAGACTAGTGTATTAGGAAGTTTAAATTAGACGTCTTTAAATTAGACGTCCAATTTCCATATTCAGAACAATCACAATCTGGTTATTTTGTGCTGGACTCGCTACAATCTGTGATCACATGCTGCACCATGTGTTGAGGCAGAGTATGTATGTTGATCATTCACATAAGCCTTTCAGACTGCAGCTGTTCATCGGTGGAGTCCTTTTGCTGCTCTTGTTGCTCTTAGAGCTGTTTGGCTCAGCGGCATTTATGCAGCATCTTCCCGGTAGTTCAGCTGCACCTGTGTTTATCCTGCTAGTACTTTAGGGGCTGTGAATGTGAGTGTGGATTGTTGTCTGGCTCTAAATGTTAGCTCTCCAACAGACTGGCGACCTGTCCAGGCTATGTACCCCACCTCTTGTCCGGTGGCAGCTGGGATAGGCTCCAGCCAGCTGGCGCTTTCCTTGTGGTGCTGAACGTGCAAAATAAATAAATATATAAAAATAAATAATGTATGCTTCATTCTGATGAGTGATTGGTCAGTAGTGTAGTTTTGTAGTTTCTACAGGCCAGAGAAAAAACCATGTGAATTTCATTCTGGGGTAACTGGTGCCTTTAATTTTCTCTGCTTAAGGCAGCTGCTTAAATGAACCCACTGGCTGCTAAATGTTGATCATTATTTCTTACTGACAATAGAAAAATACAGGACGCCACTGCATGTGCCATTTAAAAGCATTTGGTAGCATTGTTGGCACGAGCATCTAAATCACTTTGGGATCGTTCTTGCTATTGTACTCCCCAGAGACACATGTTTTCTTGAAAATGCCTTTTGTAAAGGCTTCATGAACTCTGCCTGAACTTCTGTGAACCTCCAACATACCGAGGGCCTTTCATTTTTTTTTTTTTTACGGTGAGGTATACTCAGGCATTTACTTGCTTTGTTTGGATCAATAAAAAAAAGGAAAAAGAAGCTCCCAGTGAAGCCCTTGCTTTGAAAATGCTAAATCAAGACACCACTGCAATCATGTTATCTACAAATGAAATACAATAGTTGTCCCAGTAGCTCAAGAATCATTACAGTTCATAATTTGCAGACTATAATTGCATTTTGCAGGGGGGCTTTGCTTTCATTACTCCTGTTAAAGCCACATTTGACATGCCTGTGAAACAGAAAGGGATTTGTACAACTTCACAATGAAAAGGATATTAACTATTCAGTGGATTTGATGGCTGTTACGCTATAATGAGCCCAATTTTAGTAGGCAAATTGACAGCAGAAGCATTACATTTGTCCCAGTCCGGTGTCATTCCTACAGCCAATTCTCAGGACATCTGGAACACAGTGTTGCATAATGTGACACCTTGTTGAGCACTGAATTACCTTGCTAAGAATCCCACAATCAGCATCACTAATTCTATTTTCGTGAGATATTCAGTGGCGCTGCCCACATTTTCCACTTTGGTTTAAAAAAAATAATCAGCTGTTTATTTATTGAGACTTGCAAACAAATAAAGAAAAAAGTACTCTTCTATTACCTTCAGGGTCCACTTGAAGTTAGCCTAATTGTAGTTTACATTAAAGCTGATCTGGGAAACAGGATATCGCTGACAGATTACCAGAGTGGTGACCTCTCAGCAAAAATCCCTGCTGCTGCTGAGGCTGCGAAACGCTGACTTACAGTACATTTTACTGTTATTTAGCATGGAAAGGTGGCTCAGAACACATTCTAATTTACAACATTATGGCCTAAGACAGAAACACGCATTCATAGAGACATAGTCACAGCTAAGAGCTGCATAGCATTATAAAAGCAAGGAGAGCTCAATATGGAGCAATTTCATGGCTTTATGAAATAAAACAGGTGCTAATGATCATCAATATTGTCCAGTTTGATATTCTTCTTTGTTACAAAGAAGAATTAAAGAAAAACTCAACCAAAGTCCATGTTTTTCTGTTTCTTCAGCTGGACATTTGCCTGCTTTTTTTGCTCGAGCTTCTCTTTTAGAACAACATCACCGCTTTCTCCACTGTAACTTGAGGTAAATGCGCTTCCTTACATTGAAAAACGGGGCGTGGCAGTATGCAGGTGGCAGCTACTGTAGCAAGCAGATGCCTGTCCATTTAGAAGGTTCAGATTCAGATTCGTATGCACTGCAGGCGCAACAATTTGTACTTTTGTACTTATTTTTATTACAAATGCATATGATAAAATCCACAAGCATAACCCAATATTCACAAATGTGTACAATGATTTGTGTGTAATTTTGACTACTCACAAATGGGTGCTCCAATCCACACACAAATGCAAAGCAATGTGAAGACATAGAAAACATTTTTTTTAAATAAATGCATGTGTAAGAACCTGAATAAATAGCAATCGTTTACACACAAATTTTTAAGTTCAGTTCTTAAATGAGTATGACAGCTATTCTCTTGTATTTTTGCTCTGTATTTAGCTGGCAGCAGAAAGCTGTTAACTTGATGATGAATTCAGATGACAAAATGCTGATAGTTCAGAAACAGCAGAAACGCTCTTAATAAGACGGTCCTAAAACTGTACTGCTCACTAAAATTTGATAAAAATGAGCACTGACACCAACTGTTTATTAGTCATTAAGCAAACATTAATGTCAGTCTGTTTATATCAGAGAATGGTAAGATGAACATCAAAGTGTCAGATGTAGTTATCCCACATTATATCTATATTCAAAGGATGAAAGAGATCAGTTAGCATATAGTCACGTCAGAGGATGAACAACAGGGATATATGACCATGGTGTGCTTTCATGTGTAGCTACACACTCACTGACTGTTTTCCAAACAGAAGAACACTCACATTCAAT
>JAVDPK010000881.1:765111-778135 GCA_034780415.1 Cichlasoma orientale | reverse complement strand
AAAATGGTACATCTTCTCAAATATTTGATATGTTTTGTATTCTTTACTCTTGTGAATGAAATATAGGTTAATAAGATTTGCAAATATTTCCATAGCTTTCCAACTGCAGTTTGTATATTACTGCAGATATTTATCTATATTACCTTCCTTTGTCATTCCTTGTACTAACTGAAGAGTTAAGAATTTTCTAAAGTCTTGAAAATATTCTCCTGGGGCTGTTTACTACTGTATAAACCTTTTTTCTACTCAGTTTTGCACTCCAAGTGCTTTCTTACTGCAAACCTCCTTCACCCATTCACACACGTTTATACAAGTGCCTTTTTTCCTATGCCTACGCACTTTTAACCTAGCATTCCCTCACTCGCACTTCGATGGATGCGTTCGGGCAACTTGGGGGTCCGGTATCTTGCTCAAGGATTCTTCAACATGCAGGTCGGAGAAGCCAGGGATCAAACTACCTACCCTGTGATTAGCAGATGATCTGCTCTACCTCCTGTACCATATAATTAATCATACAGTACACGATATGATTCCTTTTATCAGTACAGACATATGGCACATATGTAATGTTGCTGTGAGTGTTTAGTAGAATGACTTTTTCCCTATAATATATTGAAATTTTTGGCCCAGTTTTTTTTTTTTTTTTGGTTAAACTGACATTACAGTACATCAGAAAATGTCACGATATGAGTCATTTTTGATCAGATTCCTGCTTTGATGTGCAGTCTTGCATCATCAGACGCTTACCCTCTGTTACCTGTAACATCTTCCATTACTTCCTGTGCACAGGAGACAAAGATTCATGAAAATGTTGTGCTGGCAAACCACAAAGCCTGACTGTTCTCAGATACATTAGACACCTCATTAGGCACAAACAGCTGTGGGTTGCTCCAGCTTCACAATGTTGCTGAGGCAAATTTATACATTTATGACAGTAAACAAGAATGTTTGAGTGCCGCTATTGTTCTTGAAAAATATCACGACTGGATAGATACATTCCTACTTCATCACAGCTTCAACCAAGCCAGCATTATGCGAGGTCAACAAGGTGATATAAGCACTTACAGTTTAACTTATGCAAGCTTTTAAAATAGAAACAGACTTAGACATGCTGTAAAGGGGCCATTTTGCACATTAAGATATGTTTATTGGCCAAAGTTGGCCAAACAACAACTGCAGTTTTATTGCAATTCATGTTTTATATTTCCTTTAAACTTTGATGTTTGATTCCCATTGGCATTAACAGTCAACCTGCCAAATCACTGCAAAAATCTCAAAGCATGGCAACACTTTTAAAACAAAATCACGACATCTACATTCATCCATTCATCCATCCTTCCATTTTCTTCCACTTATCCTTTCAGGGTCGCAAGGGGGTGGAGCCTATCCCAGCTGTCATAGGGCGAGAGGCAGGGTACACCCTGGACAGGTCACCAGCCTTTCACAGGGCTAAACTAACACTGAGAGACAAAACAACCATTCACACTCACATTCACACCTATGGGCAATCACCAATTAACTTAACCCCAGTCAATCCAGAAAAGGTTAATTTTGAAATCAATCAGTCATTACACAGCAAAACATTTCAATTCAATTCAGTTCAATTCAATTTCTTTTATATAGCACCAAATCACAGCAAACAGTCGCTTCAAGGTGCTTTATACTGTAAGGTAAAGGCCCCAACAATCAAAACGACCCCCTATGAGCAAGCATTTGGCAACAGTGGGAAGGAAAAACTCCCTTTTAACAGGAAGAAACCTCCGGCAGAACCAGACTCAGGGAGGGGCAGTCACCTGCCGCGACCTGTTGGTGCTGAGGGGAGAGAGAGAGGACAAAAGACATGCAAAAGATGTGCCCAGATGCTCAGCAAGGTCAGGGGTTCATATATGAACTGGGAAGTCACTACATAAACTGATACACGTTGCTTCTATAGTTATTCTACTGCTTTATAACATCTGTTCTAATAAAATAAATGATAAAGGAGCTACAAAAATAAAAAAACAAAGTTGTACTAAATATTTTATGGATTTTTTTTTTCACTTAGCTATTCTGTTTCCAGGTGGTGCTGTTTTTGTCAGTTATGCGTAAGGTGCCCTTTGGCGGCAGCTTGTGATGCACGACGTTACGGCATTAATGCAAAAGGTCACTAGTGGAAACAGGTGCATTGTAAACCAAAAAACGCTCTTTTCCAAACCCCAAACAAGTCGTTTTGAGTGTCTAAACCGACCAGCAGGTTAAAGTGAACCTGAAAAGTGATTGAAAATGAAACTAAACAGGAAGTGAAAAGGGAAAAACCAAGTGCAGCACACATAAGGTCCAAACAGGATGTGGACCAAAGTCTTCATGCTGATAAACCTGTGAGAAACGCCACTGCCACCCACCAACAACCTAATGCATCAAAGAATCAATGACAATAGACGGCTTGTGTGTAATCGTGAGACGCAGGCAGCACCTGACAAAACAGTGATGCCATGGGGTGAGCATGTAATGCTTCCTCTTCTGTGGTTTTAACTGGTTCACTACCACATGAATATATGTAAAAGTAGAGCTGTATTTACTAGCAATGAGTTATTATAGAACTCACAGAGCAGCCATGTTGGAATACACAAATGTGCTGTGAGAAATTTCACATAAACAGATCTAAACTGATGGGTATTAGGTTATGAGAATAAAAAAAATCCCCCCTGACTGCCAATTAGAGAATTTTCCAGATTTTATCTAATGGTTCATTCACCCAAGCATTCCCTAATGCTTAGGGAAATACATTTAAACTTCCTGTTTTATAATGGAAGAATTCAACTCAAGTGTTCCAGTGGGGCAAGGTGAAAAAACTGAAAACAGATGGAAATCATCTGTTAAAATGCAAAAGGCAGACTTGTGCGGAATCCAACTGGGTGCAACAGTAACCCCCCGCCCCCACCCCGATTCCAAACCAGCCTCCACGGTGTTAACTCTGCCTTGGTTTTCTGTATTGATAAAAAACCTCGACTGTCCTGATGTGGTGAAATTCCTCATTTTGAGTCTCCAGTCTGAAACAGCTGCAAGTATTTAAACCTGCCTTTATCCAGGTCTGCATTTCTATTATAAACCCTGCTGTCTGGTTTGATTCTTTCTCCTTAGCTGTGTGTTGAGAACGCTGGTGGCCCAAGTTTAGTGAGATGTGGTCTGCCAGCCTATTGAGAACCACTAATAAGCACATCATTATAAGCTGTGCGCTGTTCTCAAATCAAAAGGTTTTTTAGGAGTTCTGCAGAGGAGCTTCTTAGAGTGACATTTTTATACATTTATTGAACAAGTCATGATACCTTTCTGCCTATAATTCAGTGTAAACATAAAAATTCCCAGGACTGAGGTTCTAGGATTTTCCCTGTTAAAACCACATCAGGGTTTTAACCAAAAAAAAAAAAAAAAAAAAAAAAAGCATTGCATTTGTCACAGCCAGGCCCCAACCTCTGTCAGGGTGCCAGATCAGGACTGTTCATAGTTTCTGGGCGAGGCAGAGCCAAGGAAGATGAATAAATCAATCAGATGTCACAAACATCAGAGGAACGCCAACGCATTCATTCAGCAGCAGTCAGCTCCATTTCCACACAGAACGTTAGCTTTGGAGATCTGGGAACACAAAGAGTGGCAGTGTGGTGATGCACATGAAGCCATGCATTTTTAAAAACGCAGCAGCCTTGTTTTGCAACTGATGACAAGAAATTCCTTCACCTATTCTCCAGGAGATCTTGTGATATTCTTAATAAGGGTTGAAACAATGTATGAGATTAAATACAGTCCCAGTCAGAAGTTTGGATATACTTAGCCCAAACTTTTGATTGGTACTGTATATGTAAGGATGAAGTGTTTTAACAGTACATGTAGGTCGCAGAGATTCGGAAATAACCAATTTCATATCTACTTGGAGACTCATGCATGCTGACTGGTCCAGGTCTGGACAGGAAGCCGATAGAACAGTGCGACATAAACAAGAGCAAACATACTACATACCTGCATGGAAGAAATATCTGCAAAGCAAATATGATATGCTGTGCTGGAAATTTAATGCTATTTGTTTTCTACTATACATGCATAATAAGGAACTGCTGGTGATTAAGGTATCTAGCAAGTTGCATATTTCGCCCATGTATTTAATAATGCAGTGCAACATCTGTGCATACTGAGTGCCAGCCACAGCAGGTTAGTGGGGCTGTTATTGTTTTCACACTCTTTCATATGACTGTTTGAGGGTCCCTAATACCAAGACTTAGTAGTTAACCCTAAATCTGACACCACGTCAGAATGGTTAAAGCTAGGGGATGGTGTTAGCGGATGTATTATGCCAATGAATTTCCTCAAAAACACAGCTAAAAGTGTTGGACTCATCAAAAGTGTAGGACCTTGCACCGTTCTCACACTGTTTTCAATATTGCACATATCATTTGGACCACTGCATTTGAGCCATCTTTATCAGTATTTCACTGTATTAAAATTTTCAAAGAGCTTTATGGTGGCTCAATGATGTCATGACTGGTGCAATCTCAGTGTAAGACAGTCTCTAGTTTAGAAACCCACAGCTCTCAGTTAAGGTCAGTTAAGGTTTATATTTTGGTTTAATACAAAAAAATCTCCAGTGGTTTGAAAGTTGATGTCACATTCCCTTTTCAATCATGAATGATAATGTCAGCAAATGATCACTCACATGGCAATCAAGTTTGATCAAACCATATACACACTGTCCTGATAGTTCGCAGCTTCCTTACTCGTCACAGGAATATCTCCAAACGATCTTTCCAAGTTTCTGCACCAAAGTAAGCAGGGTGAATACAAAGCATGAGGAGCCAGACTTTAATGTGTTAGTTCAATGATCAGGTGTCGAATGAAGGATTTCTTCCAACTTAAATAGCAGCCAGTGATGAGTGATTCCCAGCAGGTGTGAAAATTGCCGCCAGGTGCATGAAACCAGTGCGCAGGAGTCCAGACAAAGACTCCACCCCTGAAACACAAGGCTGGGTTAATCCACACACACACACACACACACACACATAGATACATTCGCACTGAGAGGAAAGAGGGAGAGAGGAGTTAAAGACAGAATATGGTGAGTCACCATAGGAGGACTAGGGGACCATGAGCCGTTAGGTGAGACCACTTTGGCAGGTACTGCTTCCAAGGTCAAAAATGACAATTGTTTAATGCTACAGTCACACAAGGGAAAACAGTGGTTGGGGACGTCGGCACAACCAAAATTATTGTGACGTGTCCAATTAACTTGGGACCTTTCGCCTTTGAAATGGTTGCTTTGAAGGCAAGGACCAGGTCTGTGTCCACTCACAGTCACTCTCCATCTTCAAAGCAACTCCAGTGCGTCAAGACAGTAATACAACAATAAGATAGAGCGATGGAGCATATGTACTGCCTCCTGGCAGTAGAATATGTAGGTGACACAAAGCCCCTGGAAGCACAAGTTCATGAACACATATTTACAGGTCTCAGTAGATTTTAATAGGGTGCATATGAACCAGGAATAAGAAATGCTAAAGTCAAAATAAATATAAACCACTGAGAATACTGTCACTTTCTTTGGTATTATTATAGTGAGAACTAAGTCATCCAAGATGTTTAGTAGATGCATCTATGGTATGAATTTGAACATGCTAGGTCGCATCGTTCTTGAGCTATCAAGTTCACAAGATGCTCAGAAAACTTGACCTCTGACTTTGACCTTTAACTCAAGGTTGCCGTGATTCGTACTCATCCAAGAGTTTCAGCATCTATGGTGTGAATTTCAACATCGTAGGTGGCATCATTCTCGAGTTATCGCATTCACAAGATTTTAAGAAAAACTTGACCTCTGACCTTGACCCAATTATGGCAAAAATGTAATCAGGTGATCTAGGGGTCTCTGGCCATCTTTCGTGCAAATTTAGTATGAACCGGGCCATTCGTTTTGCTGTAATATTGTAAACAATCAGACAAAGATACCAAAAACAAGTGATGGCGGGCACAACAAACCCCGCCCCCCGGCAGACATTTTAGCTGATTTGAATATTGTCCGTCTCACAAACATGTCACTCTCCAAACACAGAGTCACACATAGGTCCTGTTATCCATGCCAATAATTTTCCTTTGACCTTCATCTCGAGGTCAAGGTTGCCGAGATTTGAACTCTTCCAGGATTTTTATTTATCTATGGTGTGAATTTGAATATCCTACCTCACATTGTTCTTAAGTGATCACATTCACAATATTTTCAGAAAAACATGACCTTGCACCTCTGACCTTGACCCAATTATAGCAACAAAAAAAAAAGTAATTTTGGTGTGAATTGTACTGGTATAATTTTGCTGTAATTTTGTTAACAAACAAACAAAAAGCCAGACAGACATACGATAAACAATACCCCGTTCCCTCCTCTGGCGGTGGGATAATTAATGCCGTCACTTGGCAACCACTGTCTGTTACCTAGTCGCAGGGAGGTTGCTGTGCTGTTTTTACTCTAGTGTGACTGAGCCAATAAACAAGAAACTGAATCAAAAGGCATTCTGACATCGCTGAGCGGGACTGGTTACTATTACTACTGACAGACACCAACATTTCTGTCAGTAACTCTTCCCCTCTTATAACCTAAACTCTCCCTGCTGTCATATGCAATAGTTGAAGAGTAAAGCTTTAGATGTAGATGTAAATGTTCATATATTTTTTCTATGCGTAATGTATGTGTACGTTTTTTTGTTTTTTATGAAAAAGACAGTTATGGTTTAGTTCATTGTTTAAGTGTCCACAGATGTCTTTTGGATTAAACAAGCCACGATCTTCATGCATTATTCCTTATTGCTTTCAGAAAACAGCATGAAAGCACCTTTCAGGACTCGTACCCACACCGTGCATTCAGCAAACGTATTCATGTCTTTCATTCGGTGGCTGTGAGATGACAATCGCTGCAGCATCATTACCAGGTCAGATGTGTTTGCGCTTCCCCAGCTTCCTCTCAGATATTCAAAAACAAATGATCACCTGCAGGACCCTGACTGTGAAAGCAGGCTCTGATCTGCTTCCTGAAGGACCAGCCATCGTTTACTGGAACTGCTGTGACCGAGACTAGCCGGCTCATTTGGGTTATTTCAAAGTTGTAAATCCACATAATGATACTTTGCACTTTTCAAAAAGCGATGCTCGCTGTGCATGATGTGCAACTTCAGTACTTCAGACAACACCTTAGACCCTTGTGTCCACATTAGTCACATGATTTTGAGGCTTTTTAGACATACTGTAGAAGTCTTCCTTTACATATCATTTTTAAGAGGTACAATTTCGAGTGTGTAAGTACAGAGTATCAGAGTGATCTGCAGGAATAATAGCACTGTCCTAACTTACAAGGCTAAGTCCACAAGAAGTTTACAACAACACAGGTCATCCACATATTCCGAGCAATTTATTAACATTACCTAGAAATTGAACATGGTTTTTTGCCTGAAACCTGGAAATTTCATAGTTACAAACTGTAACCAACTAAAGATTAATGTCACTAACATTCTATGACCAGACGGAACTGATTTTAAATGACAGATGTTTTTTGTTTACATGAAATGGCCTGATCATGGACATAAATCGAGGTCACAGAGAACATTATGGTTCATCCTCTGGGGACCCCTACGGTCAAATACTAATTTGGAAATCTGAGCATTATTTTAAAGCGAAGAGGAAATTTGAAGCTCTCCATGGTGCTATATGCCAGTAGTTCCCACGAACAAGCCTGCAGACCATAAACAAGTCAACTTATCACTAGTTCAGGAGGAAAGAGCAACAATTCAGCAAAAACAGTCACCGGAATAATGTGTTTGGATTGTTATAGGCCATTTTTGAGATTACCTGGGGCAGATATCAAATGTAGCTCATCTGTGACGTGAACAGTCAGGTATCAGGCACTCAGCTCTTGAGGTCAAATGTTAACTTTGTCAATATTCAAGCCTATCCAATTCTGTGACCTTTCTCCGAAATTACAGAAGTGCTTTTTAGAGTAATGATTTAAGTATTTTAGGGGCAAAGGAAGAAATATGCTGTCAGTGTATGCCATGGTCCTGGGGTTTTTTTTGTTTTTTTTTTTGTGGTTCTGAATGGTTAACATGAGTTTTGAGACCCATTCTATGCAGAAGGATTTGGGCTCATCTAGCTAACTTAAGGGTGAACCTTGGATTTTCAGTATTACGAAAGCAGTTCACTTCCTCCTGGGTTACACCGCCATGGTAACTTGTGCTGCAGAGCTAAACAGCTCCAGAGCAGGTCATGTTTGAGATCAACAGGTATCAAATCACCTTGATCCTACTGAGCAATCAATTCTCTAGAAAATAACACCACCATTCCCTGAAGATTCCTCTATACACAGATAAAAGAGGGTCTGAAGTTTAATAGAATCTAAAATCTTTCTTTGATGCGCATCTGTAATCAATTTAGAATCTTATATTTAATTTTATTCTTTTTTTCCCCAGTTGGCTGCAAACAATTTTACATCAAATTTATGGTTTAGAAGCATTTGTAAGAACTAATAAATGCTTGTAAATGATTTATGCAGCGGATTTATTAAGCTGATATTGAATTCTGATATTTACTCTTCTTCTACATCTTCTCAGACATTAAACACCACCAGGGGTGCAGCTGAAAAAAATAAGTAAAACTGCCTTAGGCACATCTAAAGATATGGAACTGTAATCTATCAGATTTTTCCATGATAGGACTGTGATCCTTTGAAGTTGACCCTTACTTCTCTATTGAGCTCTATTGAGCACCTTTGTTAGAATTTGGACTTCTGTTTTATACCCCAAAATAAAGGAAGATTTTTGAAAGACTGGTTTTCCATCCCTCTGTAGAGTTTCAGGCTTGTTGAATCAATCAAAGCCGCTCTGTGGAGGTTCGTCGCATTCTTAAAACACTTCATGTTGCTTCTTTATTTGTCACCTTTCTGTGGCAAAATAACAAATAAAAACAACATCTCAAAACTTTTGTTTTCAGCACCAGAGCTAACAGTCACGATATCCTGCTAAACTTTCACTTGATCAATCCGCATCAAAGTTACATCAGTGGTGCGCTGTGTAATGTGCGATGGACACGGCCAGAATCAGTCAATACTGATTGAAGATTCACTGGTGGTAATGTCATAAAAAATGAAGCTGGTGTTACACCCAGCATTTTATATATTTTAAGACTGGAACATGTTATCTGGAGCATGTTTTCACAATCACTGAAGCACTGGCTGTTATGGCAGGATGGCAAATCATTCTCAAGAACTGGAAGATGCCTAGAGAGCCTCCTTATCAACACTGGGTGATTGAATTCAGAATAGAAGCTGCACATGAAAAAAAAAAGCCACAGGATGCAGGATGGGAAGAAAGAAAGTGCCACTTTTTTCATTTGTAATTGTCTCCTTGGCAATAGCTGCTCAAGCAAGTGACTCTATATGCAACCTGACCCCTCCTGTTGTCCATGCTGTGTGGTGAGAGGAGGTCATTTGAGCTATCATCTGTTGTGCGACTGCAGAACAGGAACACAGCTGCTAAATGGCAAGAAGCTATTTGATGTTGCACTTTTTTTCCAGACATTTTAGCCGTATTAAACAGACGGAAACATCCACTGATTAACCGACTCCACATCGCTGACCAGGGAAGTGTGATCATTACACTGAATGACAAACATTGCTTTGTTTATGGGCTTTTCAGCCTGTTTAACTGAGATACAGACGCAACACACCACGCTACCAAACTCACCAAACTGATGTGCCAATAAACATGGGAACACCTGCTAAAAATGTCAACCGACTCCTGTCCTGTTGTCATGATGTCTTTTAAAAATGATGTCGTGTTCAGCGTTGTGTTAATTTTGGCTGGGCCACAGCAACAGTGAGTTGCTAGCTGGTGTTCAGACTAATAAAATGGATCTGTCATGGCTCTCTGCACCCACAGATCTGTGCTCCTGTCACTGTCACAACTCTTACTGTCATGGTCCTCCAGTCCTCCTGGCTGACTCACTCAGTTTTCCTCTCTAGTTCTCTCTCTGTGTGTCACCCACACCTTGGGGTGGGCCTTCCTCCTTTCAGCTTCATGCACCTGATTAATGCACCTGTGAGGAGTTATGAGATCAGTGGCTCGCTATTTAAGCTGGAGGAAGGCACCCGTTCAATGCCTGATCGTTTCTTTTGAATCTGCATGTTTGTCTGCTTGTGTTATGAGATCACTGCTGAACTTCGGTTCCCTTCAGCGCAGGAGACCTGGAGCTCGCGTTGGTTCGAACCCTTGAGCAAAGCACCACCAAAGCAAGCCTGTACGGCACTGTGGTAAAACCACACGGACGTCATGTATGGAGCCAATAAATGCCTGCGGTTACTGCATAGTCATTTCACCTGGAAGGAAATGGCAACACTTTGATGCTGAAGAAAAAAAGCCAGATATGTGATGGATGATGGTGGAGCTTTTTGTCCAGTTGTAAAAGGGGGTAAATCTACTTCTTTGTGCCTGGCAGCTTGAGTGATGCTGTCTATGTCTTGACTCAGTGAGATGCACCCACCTGGGAACAGGGAATGAGAGGAAATGTTAAAAAAAAACAACCTCCAATCCAAAAACGTTGTACTCCCCAGGTCACCGTTATTAACAGTTTAGAATAATAAAATAGTCCATTGAACAACTTTGTTCAGCAATTTCTGGGAGTATCAGGACACTGCTCCTTCAACATCAACAACATCCTAAAAATAGCATTGATTTCCACCAAACATTTACTCACCATATGTGTGAATAATCCACGGAACTGCTCGGGGTGATAGTTGGAGATATAGAGGCAATTACACAGTAATAGATTCAATCTCAGGCCAAGAGAAACATAATTGGAGAGGGAGCTCTCGCCTACAGGCCAGAATATTGTATACTGTCACTGTGATTATAGACACTTGGCTCAGCATGGTGCTGTAGCAATTTAAAATCAGCATATGAATGGCTGACATTAAATAGAACACTTTAGATCATGGCTTCGATTGCGCTGTCAATTTCAAAATACCCTATTTGTTTTGCTGCACGGCCAGTTGGCTGTGATTAAAAGAAAGGAACAATCTCCACTGTGATGTAGACTGTACGAAAATGCAAATGTGAGAGGCGAAGTGGATGGCCAGAAGACGATGAGGTATTCAAAGACAACAGTGGGAGCTTTGGAACATTTTAATTTTACACAGTTAGCTCATGCTGCTGTCCAGAGGACGTGCACACAAAGTAACAAAATTTGTCCTTTTAAAATCAGTGAGTTTGCAAACAAGCAGTGAAGACAAAGACTTCACACATAATCTACATAATTTTTAAAAACATTATTACCTAAAAAAAAATATGGCTCCTGGTTAGGTTTGGACATTAAAATGATTTGGTTAAGTTTAAAAAAAAATCACATACATGCTTCTGACATGAAATATAAAAATACGTTATTAACCAGTTTGTTGGTCACTGACCCCAAAAAAAAAGTGGCAGTTCATGTCAGTAAGCCCCAAAAAGTAGTTTGATTTTTCATGACTATTTCACGAACCACCGTGAGAATAGGCTGCATACATTTGTGTGTTTGTGTGAGCGTCCTTTACAAAAGGAAGGAGATAATAACCTCCCGCAACTCCTTACAGCAGCCACAAATTTAAAGCTTCTGTCTGTCTTGCATATGTTTAACAAAGGTAAGAAATACTTTTGTTGCAGCAGTTAGAACAATAGTAGAAATAATGCAAATAAAATGATTTTCATATAAATTGGGATTTATTCAGTTGCAAACACTGCACTTCTCTACATTTCTATTTCATATGCACCACTACAGTCAAAAGACTGTTTCCATTTGCAGTAGTGGGGACTTCTGTGCACCTTTCATTTGCACGTATGGAAAGCCCTGTGCGGGGAAAGCAGCAGATCCCAGCACAGACATCAGTGACACTGATTAGGCCAGATACAGCATTAACGGAGTAGCTTTGGTGGAGGCTGGTTGTGGATGTGCAGTAACTATGGGCAGAGGCTTGAGCAGTTTAAACAGCATGTTCTATATGAGCTTTGGTGTGCATGTTTATAAGGGGTTTAGCAGAGCCATCAGCTTACTTGGGCTGGCGCTGACATCAGCTGATGTGCCAGAACTGCTCAGGGATGGGGTATATATTTCCTACAATTTTCTATTTTTTTTTTTAAATTTCCCATCCATCCTTCGAGTTCAGGGTCACGGGGTGGGGGGATCATAAATAGAAGCTGTATCTGCCTGTGTTCAATATCAGTGACCAAGTGAAGAACAGCTAAAAATATCTATCCTTAAACAAAAATGCAGCCGTAAACAGAATGAGTGTAAGTGCACAGCAGAAGTTAACACTTGGATCTATTCTAGTACAAAAAAAGCAGTCGTCACCCACATACTACTTTCATTCTGCAAAGAGAAGTGCTCGCGGCCCAGGCTGTGCAGCGCTGCATATTGTGAGAAAGCAACAGCATGACAATCAGTGAGCAGTGTGCAGGCAACATTGCCACAGGATCGGTATAACACACAGCTGCAGGATAGTTGTTTCCTAGAGTTCACAGTGGCGTGCAGTGCAGAGGGGACAGACATGACAGACTGTGGAGGTGGAGAAGGAGAACAAATGGATTTGTGTTGTCCTTGCGTCTGAAGTCGTCTTTCCTCGTGGCCATGCAGTATATTTGGGCCTAAATGCTCATCATTAACCTAAATTACAGTTTTTTTTTTTAACTGATTGGCCAGCAGCAGGACAGCTGGTCAACATCAGAATAACCTTCTGAGAATCTCAATGTAATACTAAGTGTGTTCAGGTGGACTGTAGCATTAACGGTGCCTTGCTCTTTTCTTTTTCTTTTTACATTATATAACACGAACAGCAAATTAAGAAAAGCACAAAATACACTTTTGATTCAATTCCATTCAATCTGTCTTTTGCTACTTTTTGCAGACCGTCAAACTGAAAATAAAGTGTGTGTGTGTGTGTGTGTGTGTGTGTGTGTGTGTGTGTGTGTGTGTGTGTGTGTGTGTGTGTGTGTGT
>JAVDPK010000881.1:751486-761805 GCA_034780415.1 Cichlasoma orientale | reverse complement strand
TTGGGAAAGAGGTACGGGACTGCTTCCACAGCCTGGCCATTAAATCTCTCCCCGTGAGTCTGCTAAGATCAGATCAGTGAGAGAAGAGGCTCTGGTGGCAATGTGGCCCACCATTGATCACAACAGCACAACGAGAAAAAGAATCCAATTCAGGCAGCGCAGTCATGGTACAACATAAACAGGGTCATGTTTTCTGACTATCTGTCCTCTAACTGATAACTTAGACACAGTTAATTAAATCTTGCTACGATTATAATGACCAATCCAAGCACCCTGGTTCTGATCAGTCCATCAGTGAAAATTTTTTCAATAGGAAACAATTCAGAAATATATATTTTTCAAACAGAGCTGATGGCCAGCATGGACAATGAACTGCACTGAAGAAGACATTTATTCATGAAAATAAACATGAACCTGCCTCGTGTAAATCAGACAGACGTGGTCGTGACACTAATGCCACGTTTCCACTAGTACAGCTCGACTCGACTCGGCACGGTTTGTAGGCATTTCCATTAGGTCCTGGTACAAGGTACTTTTTCAGTACCTCCTCAGCTGGGGTTCCAAGCGATCCGAAAATATGATGTCGAAGGACAGAATGCCACTGATTGACCAGGGAGTGTCGTCACTAGTCGAGTCATGAGAGCGACTCCTTCGCCAGAATCAGCCGCGCTAAAACCCGACAGCAAGAAAATGGAGGCACGCAAAGCACTGGGAGGCTCGGGTGAATGCCCAGACTGATGACAATGAAACAAACAATGATGACAATGAACTAGACATACCCACAAAGACTCACACACTGAGAACAATGCCTGCCACGCTGCAGCTGTGCACATGGTGATTATAATCAAAGGTGTATCAACCGCAAGCTAGCTTTAAGTAAATCAGTAAAAGTACGGGCCAAGCAATAGATGAAATATGTTGAATGTAGTTATGACTTTTTAATGGAAAAAGCTTTGCATGTCAGAGCTATTTTAAAAGTATTAGAAACTTTTACAGTGGTCATAATGGCATAAGGACATTTTTTAAGTGCATGTCATAATATTGTTTGGAATAGTATTTAAACCATGATCATGATTTTACTATTAAACATTATTGATCAAAGTCCAATTAGTCCACATTCTGTTTTACTTTCTTCACTTTAAACAAGCTCAGCTCACGTTTTAGCAAGCTGTTGTGCTTATATTGTCCTCCTAATATCTACAGATGTTCACATTACGCCCCTTTATATATCTGATAATGTTGAAGTACCTGGTTTTGGTGATGCTACACACTTGATCTGTGAAATATTGATAATATGGAATTTCTGAGGCTGTCAGAGCAGTACTCTATCTTAAAAATCTTTAGGCAAGAAATAGTTTTAGTTGTGCATCCTGTTTTGATTTGATGGTATATAAACCCTTATTCCACTTACAGTACATCAGTCAGCCATAACTTTAAAACAGCAGTCTAATATGTACAGCCGACTTCCTCAAAGGATTCCTGATGAATGTTTGCAGTGTGGCAGGGTGTATATTCCTGATGAAAATGGCCACCGCTATCAGGGATATGTTTCAAAGTAAAACCCATACAAATGCCAGGACCCAGAGTTTCCCAGCAAAACATTGCCCAGAGCATTACATGGCTTCCACCGGCTTGCTTTCTTCCCATTATGTATCCTTCTTTCATTTTTTCCACAAATGTGCAAAAGATAAATGTCCATTTGCCCAGGCCACCTTCTGCCATTGCTCCGTGGTCTGACAGTCACATACCCAGTGTAGTCACTTTGGGGTGTCAGCAGTATAGCCAGCATTAAGGTTTTCAGCATGCTGTACTACTGTAACTCTTCTGTGGGATTAGACTGCATTTGATAAAAGGAGTACCCCCCAAAGCTCCTCTGAACCCGACATACAGCCATTAAAACAGTCCATTTTCAAAGTTGCTCAGATCCTTACCCAGTTCTTCTGTGTTAACACATCACCATCAGGAACTCACTGTTTACTTGTTACATTGTGACGATATAATCAAGGTTGTTCACTTCACCTGTCAGTGTGATTTTGATGTCGTGCCAGATCAGTATACACTGCAATGAAGAATGGTTAGACCTACAGCTCCGTCACAGCGGAAAATTGAAGAAATGTAAAAAATAAAAATAAAAATTGAAAACATGAAAATTACTACATGCATTCACAGAAATATGTTTAAACCCATTTTTATTTGTGAGAAGAGGCAGACTGTAAAGCATACTCAATATACAGCAAGCTCAGTACTATTGAGAGGCATTGTGTTGTGTTTTTTTTTTTTGTAATCCTGGACAGGTTTGCTGAGTATGCGTTCTCTCTATAGAAATGCCTTGCCTTGATAGTTACATCTCTTTCATACATTGTAGGTGCCAGAAACTCTACAACCTGCTGCTTTACCATTGTTAGCAGCTAGACAATGGCACTGAAGCTGACATTTGTCAGGGATTTTGTAGTGTATATATAAGCTATTATAATCATGGCTATAATAGCTAAAATATATTTCACTGTGAGTTTTAATCATATTGAACCATTTGTAAGATTTGAAAAAGGTCACAGGCATTCTAAAGAGGCAAGAGGGAAACTGTTGTACAGACTAGGTGTAATTTGGTCCTTATTATGCACTATAAAGTGAACATTCGATGATAGCAGTTAAGCAGCAGATTAAAAAATTGAACATTTTTCTCCTCACTTTTTCACTGTACTTTAAAGCACACTTCTGTGAGACTAGTGTAAGGGGCAAAACTAAGACTAGTGTTGATGCTGTAGATGACATACTCGTGTAGCTTTATCCACAGTCGGTAGTATGAAAGAGCCTTATTGTGATGTATATTAACAAAACAATCCCTAACAACATTGTACACTTTTGACTTTGTTAGTGAAAATTTGTCAGTTGTTCTGAAGTTAAAGTTGGGATGAAAGTTAATGAAATCAAATAATTACAGTAACGTTGTTATCTAGTGTTTTCCAGTTCTTTGAAACACAAACACAGCTTTTTAGCTTCTTATCCAGGTTAGGGTCAAGGGTTAGGGTCAAGGGTTAGGGTCATTGAGCGAAAGACAGTGTAAACTCTGGACAGGTCAGCCAGGCAAGAGGTGCTACACAGGAACACAACAAGTGAGGTGAACAATACCGGCAAGGGGCTAGCAAAAAGTCTGAAAATAAAAGTTTGAGGGGGAAAGGAGAGAAGTAGGAGAGTATATTTACAGAGAGCACTGATTGGACAGTTAAAAACAGGGCATTTTTATCTGGATGGGGTACGTAAGAAGCAAAAGCAGGAAAGGAAACAAAGATTGGGAGCAAAACTATCAGGAATAAAACAACATGAGTGATTTTAAAACAAACCAGGAAGTGGTGGAAACCAAACTTCAAACCATGGCAACCTCATTTGTAAAAGTCATTCTAGGAAGGAATCCTGCTGCAGCCTGCATGGAATAACCTTAATGTATAAGATAGACCTGAAAACGGTGACATACAAAAACCCTCTATGTGAAATAAATGGCAAACACGTCAGTAGCAACACAGCCCAACTAGTAAAGTATGAATCAAAGCATTTAATCTTGGACGATCAGCATATCAACTCACTACCATTGATAGTACTTGATGAACCACCGTTATTTAATACACAGTATTCCACTTTAAAAATCAATGTAGTTTTGTTTTCATAAGAGTAAATGTATGCAGTGTTTACTGCTCAGAGAATTATGTCCAACTTTATGGATCTGACTGTCGGTGCAAACCACCATATAGAACCTTGTAATTTGCAGCGTTTCTGAGAAGCTGGACCACTAAAGCAGCACATTACATAAAGCTTTAGTGTGAGCAACCAGCCTTCATCCCCAGAGCCTCTCTGATTGCTATCAGAGCCTTGGCCTGCTGGCCAAACACGACTCTTAGGTTGTGCTAGGAATCAAACGTCAGTTTTTGCAGAAGGCATCCTAAGCCAAGAAGCTTCTCTCCACGGTCCCCTGTGGAGCCTGGCGTGCTGTTGCTTTGAACCAACAAACTCACACCAAGATGCTCTCTGAGAGATGTTGTTTCGCTCTGCTGTGGTGCTTACATACCATTTCTCTCTTGCTGGCTCAACCCCTTCTCTGCCTCTCTCTTCCCTGATTTAATTTCTGTCTCCTCTCTTCTCTTGATCTCTTTCTCTCTCTGGTTCTCCTGCTCTTTTTTTTACCACTCTCATCCCATTGTCTTTCTCTCTTTTCTCCCTCTCCTCCTGGCCCCCTCTCATTCCTCCAACTCTCCAAAACACTTACATTGCAATACACTCACACAGACTCCAGGGGAGGTGTTCAACTGGTACATTATGTCTCTTGAGTATTTGTCAGACTAATGGAAAACACTCAAAATGCCTTGGCATTCCATCATTCCACTGGTAAAAGAAACTCAGTCCACATATTGCCTTCGTAAGGGAAAGTTCTTACCAACAAGCTGCTGCGGCCGGTAGTTTTTCCAGGAGAACTGTAAGCTCTTTTCAAGTTTATTTTCTTTTTTAGGTTTTTGTGTTGTAAGCTGTCAAAGCAGGCCCAGTTCCAGTATAAAAACACTTACATCTGAAATTTGTAGTCACGCACTAGTGGGGACACCAAAGAACTGATCATTTTCTACCAAAAACCAATTATTGCCTGGTTTAAACATATCTAGAGCGGCTTTTATCAAGATCAAACAATCAAATTGCTATCATTTTATGTCTGTCCACTGTAAGAGCAAAGGTATGGATTTGTGAAATGTTAATGTTTCTTGTGATGGAATAATGAGTATCAAAGAAGGATTTGCAGAGGGACACAAATGCAGTAGCCAGAGTTGGTGAACTCAGTATCTGCAATGCCATTAGATTCAAGCAGGGAAAAATATGATGTTTTTGCATCGATTTTCAAGCCACTTTCTGTAAACCACAAATAAAACAAACCCTACCTGTCTATATTAACAGGGAAAGGTACCATATGAGTGCTCCTTGTCAGGCTGTCTTTTATAGACAGCCTGTGCTTTCCAAGGGGTGGGGGAAGACACAAGTGTGAGTTCAGACTTTAGAATTTGAACATGAGACTACGCGGTCAACTTTGGGCGGAGCCTTTAGAGAAATTTAAATTCTGCCACTGTTGTTTCCATCATCTGTTTGGTATCTGCAGCAGTGGCGGCTGTTTTCCTGTCTGTCAGCCACTCCAGTCATTTCCAGTATAACCTGGCAGAAGTACAGACATTCTTTACTTAAGTAGAAGTACACATACGTGTGTTAAAAAAATACTCTAAAAGTTGAAGTACTAGTTCAACTCAAGGAAAGTGAAAAAGTACAGGCTTTGAAATGTACTCAAAGTATGGCAGAGTCGAGCGTTACAGTGGGCGTCGGCAGGTGGAGGAACCGTAAAATCGGTTGTAGTGGCTCAGCGTGGGGAAAAGAATCACAGCTCACACTAATTTCTGATGTGAGCTCGAGGAGATTTTCTTTGTGTGCAGGCTGTGATCAGCTGACCTGTGCTGCTGCTGCTGCTCTGAGGTTTACTGCTCTTTGTGGACTACACAGCAGGCCCTTTTTTCTTACAGGTGCAATTTGTTTTATGCTTTAATCACCACAACAACTGAATATGGGCTACTAGTTTGCATGTTCCCTACAGGAATCATTAGAGTCAATATATACATGTAAAAGTATTCTATTTAAATGACAAAACATATTAAAACCATTAATTACAACCATTTAGAGTTTTCACCATCAGTGTTTTTAATGAAATAATTTAGATTCAAATGTTGACGCTGTGTCTGTGTCCTGCTCCTGTGCTAGCGTGCTCCTAAGTGCTCTCTCCCAGTTTAGGTTTACTTTAGTTTGTTTATTTGCCTTGGTTTGTTTGTTGCTTTTGTCTTCAGCAACAATAAAGGCTCACCTTTTTGTTATTTATGACTGCCGGCTCCTGAGTCCTGCGTTTGGGTCCTCACCTCCACGCACATGCCATATTGTCAGCTCACACACTATGAAAATATTTAAGTGTCTGTGATTTTTCTTTTCATGTTTTCCCGCTCATTTGTCAGATTTCACCTTGCTCAGTGATGTTATTTGGCTTTATTTAATTAGTCTGTGGAAGAAGGATGAAAAAAATTGGGAGACTAAAATAAGCCATGTGACAAAGGTCCTGTTCCGATTCAAACAAAGGACCGGATACACAACGGAGCCACGAGGATGCCTCAGTGCATCCCTTTGAAGATTACGTTTGACTTGGACACCATTTCTACAGGGGGAAAAAGGAGGCTGTTTATCAGAAAGATAAAAGTGCTGCAGTGGTTGAGAGTTACTTTGATAAATGAAACATGCATGTCAAAATGTTATGAAGATTAAATGTATTCACAGATAGCACACTGGATTTGGAAGTTGTGTTAAGACAGAAAATGAGTTTTTGCTTGGATAAACTGGTAATGGTTTTGTCTTGTGCTTAACTTATTCTACTCCAGCACACACACACACACACACACACACATGGATGGATGGATGGATGGATGGATGGATGGGTGGGTGGATGGATGGACGAAGCATTACGTGAATGCAGCCTTACCAAAACCTCTAAAAACCTCCCTGTGAGCTTTGGTTGCTAGCAGGTTGTGGCAGTTGCCCATGGTTTCCATGGCAGATGCCAACTTGTCTGCAAACACTGGCCAGCTACTCACTGAGTGGCAATGAAACTTGAAAATGTGCAACACAAAACAGAAAGGGATGATGTTTGTCTTCAAAGTACAAGTTGTGCCTCACCAATGGAACAACACATTTCAAAACATGCAACTTGCAAGTGCATCTTGGTGCAGCAATGTTAAATCTGTTTTTGAAAAGGTTGTGTATGTAAGACCCCATGCTATCCCACCATAGACACTACATATGTACTGTATTTACTCTCATTCAGGCTTAGCTATTTGCATGCATGTTTTACTGCTGTGCTCACTACATGTCTCTACATACATGCAAGTTTCAGCAGCCAAAATGCAGTCTGATTTATTCACAGTATTTGCACAAGCTAGTTTTAAACTGTCATGGTTTTAAGGCAGATTTATTTCATATGCCTTGAATGGTTTTTTTTTTTTTCACATATGTAAAGCTTGCAACATATTATTTTGCATATTGATGTCATTTCAGTGTGGATATAATCCTCCTGCACTGCTTCTAGCCTTGCTGTACATTTCTATTTATGAATAGCTATACATAATGCAACACACACCCTCACAAATTGTTATCAAATTAAGAATTCACCAGTGAATTGTCACCAGGCTCCATGAAATCTCATTAATCCTCACTGATCAAGAGCACAATCAATTTTCTCCATCTCAAAGTATGAATTGCTACTATCACTTTTTAATTTGTTTTAAACATTTTTTTCTAACTTTTTTATTATTTCTGCTGCAACTGCAGCTTTACAGCTAGAACCGATGAGAATTTCTGAATAGCATTAGAATGCAAAGGGCATGGTAAAAACCTTGGTCCAAAAGTGCAAGACATTACAAATCTTCTCCTCAGTGTGTATGTATCAACATACTGTGTGTGTGCAAATTTTCCCATTTTCATCCTGATAATGAGGCCCAGTGTACACAATGCAGCACTCTCATGGTGATTGTGCTTGCATAAGCTTTCGGTTTCACCAGGTGACTCCTTCAAAATATTAATACATCTAAAGGACCAAAGGACGGGCAGAGAATCAGGCCAGTGCACATTACTGCTAATGATCTCTCTCTCAGCAAAATCACACACACAAGACTCATACACATATACATGCACAAGTGCTATGACAGCCATATAAGCATGGGTGCACAGACACGAGTGAGCATTTGCACAAACACACACGCACACAAATGCACTCAGGCACATACTGCTGATTAAAAATATGCAATGCTTCTTTGTCATCAGCACCAGTGCATTAGCATATCCTTGTCTAATGGGGAAGCAAGAGCAGTGTGCAGTCAGTTTTAGGTGTTAATGAGGGAGGGACTGAGTCTATGATTCAAACCCAACAGAGCTGGCTCATCATAGCGTTCTTTAATAAAGAGAACGCTGGACTGTGGCACAGCTCATTTATAATGCCGGCCTGTCACAAAATGGTAACTGCAGTTTCCGGCGGACAATATAGAATATGAGATTAAACACAAATATAGAAACCAGGCTCGGGTGATATGACAGCATTTACCAAAAACAACGAGATTGTGTTCATTTAAAGTGTGAAAGTGCTGCCTATAATATTGCTGGCTGTGCTGGAAGCAAACCTCAGATAGCTAAGCTGTTTACATATGCCGAGTGAGATGTGAGTGTTACACCAATGTCACAAAGTTGATTTGCCAGACATTTAATTCTGTGGACCAGCAAAGAAACAGAAATCAGTTTTTCAACTGGACTTCATAAGAAAAAAAGATCATTATGCACATCAAAATCAAAAATGCCATCATTGCTTCTGCTTTCCTGACAAGGCGGGAGCAGGAAGTTCCTCCCTCCATAAATAATGCAGGCAAAACACTGGAGTAGATTTCTTGAATCCCTTCAGTGATGTGTGTGTTGAAAGACCTGGGTGTACCTGGAGTTGTGCTGACAGTTGACAAGTAGTTAGGATTTGGTAATGGCACCTTCCTTGGCTATTCGTTAGACAGACAAGTGGGAGCAGAAGCTTGACAGTAACACAAATACAACACCACTGAGGATTCCTTTTTTTTCTCCTTTTTTTTTGCAGTCTGTTTCTTGTACTTCTTTTTGCACACATGTAAACACTTGTTTTAAGGATGCTTTTCCATCAATTTGTTCTCAAGTCACATGGCTTTAGACATGGAATAGTTGATCTGTTGGTTACTTTGCTCCTGATTGGAAAATCTTACCTATTAAATGGATTGTTTTTAATTTTATTCCAACCTTTGTGTTTCATAGACGATCAATCCAACTTTGGTTATCTCCTAATCTTTCGTCTTGGACTGGGTTGACATTTTTGGTTTTTGTAAAATGCTACTGAATAAATTGTCAAGATAAAAGAAAGAGACATTTATGTTCCAGTCAGACTTTGAAGGAATTTAACATAAGGCGCTAAGTGTATCAGTCTTTGGGCAATAAAACTGATTCTAATAGAACATAAAGCTTTTGCCATGGCCAGATAAATCTTTAGATATGGGTTTTGCTACAAAGAAGCTGTAAATTCTAAACTATGGGCCCTTCCCACTGGAGTTGGACCAATGTAGGAGTTTTAAGACCGGTATTTGATGATTTAAAAATCTGATATATGGGCCGATATGTTTTTTTTACGCACATGAAACAAACATATTTCCCTAGCATTTGTTATGTGTAGTTATTTATCAGCCCTTACTAAGATAATATGTTCTGGATTACTTGTTTACTCTGCTCAGATCAGCTGGTTGTTGTGTTTGTGGTGTTCCAAACACGTGTTGCCATCAGGAAAGTTGTGCCCTCTCATGCAGAAAATATAAACCATCATACAAAACAAGGTTGATGCGTGTTTCTCTCATCTCTTCTTTACTTTCTTAATTTTCATTTATTGGCCAAAAAATGAAAATTACTTGCCGATGCTGATATATCAACGAATAGCTAATATCAGCCAGGAAGCAGAGCTGCAAAAGATCTGTACAATCACCAGTTTCATTATTTCAAGTTTCAAGATTAGTGGCATCAGTTCAGCAAACCATCAAATGAAATATGGTCACACAGTTTAAGTGTTTTTGCAGAAGATTATGATTTCACAGTTAAGTCATCCTTTGATAGTTTGAATATAGTTGTATTATTATTATATCAAATTATTACTGCATCGTTTTATCCATATCAGAGGTTTGTGAAAATTTTGCAATAATTACCATATGTATTATTGAACTATGGCTGAAAAGTTTTGGGGTTTTTTTGTGATGTCACAGTGTCCTTGATCATCAAATCTAACCAGTTCATGCTTGAGTCGAAGCAATGGTCTGTGCCTAATTCAGTAAAGTATGTCTCAGATATTGCCTTCACAAGAACTGATGTACACAAAGACTGGTGGAACACATAATTCATTTCGCCCACAGCTTTCATAAAAATAAAAATTCATTTAATAAAAAATGACGACCAAATGTGACGAACAAACTGATATTTGAGAAGTGAAATGACGTTTATAGGATTTACAGAAAGTGTGCAATAATTGTTTAAACAAAATTAGGCAGGTCCATAAGTTTGGGCACCCCAACAGAAAAATAACATCAATATTTAGTAGATCCTCCTTTTGCAGCAATAACAGCCTCTAAACGCCTCCTATAGCTTCCAATGAGAGTCTGGATTCTGGTTGAAGGTATTTTGGACCGTTCTTCTTTACAAAACATCTCCAGTTCAGT
>JAVDPK010000881.1:708773-726434 GCA_034780415.1 Cichlasoma orientale | reverse complement strand
TGTGTGTGGGTGTGTGGGTGTGTGTGTGTGTGTGTGTGTGGGTGTGTGTGTGTGTGTGTGTGTGTGTGTGCGCGTGTGTCTTTGTGTTTGCTCTTTTCTGAGCCTAAACTGATGGAGGCTGGGCTCGTCTGGTGATTGGATCCTCTGTCCCATGTGTCGTTTTTATCAGTGAAAGCCTGGTTTTGATTCTCAGTGTAGTGTGAGTGTGTACAGTAGTGTCATGAACATGGAGGTCAGGGTGGTTCTTCAGCGTTCCCTTGTTAGCCCACCTGCCCATCATCAAACCTCAGCACTGAACTCTAACTATTATTTGTCTTTTCAGTTCATCTTGTTGTGGTTTTGCCGCATCATCGGCTCAGTTAAGCTCTGGCATGAAGCGCCGCTAGTTGAACACGCGTTTGTGATGATATTAAAGAACAATTAACAATGTATAATTATAGACAGACCTATGTATTAGCAGAATGAAAACATGCTCCTCAGTGGATTCCTCTGGCAGTTCGATTTAACAGAGTCATTACGTCAAGAATTCTCATACTTATCAAACAAAGGAGGGCATGTGATTTCCCTGGTAATACTATCTTTGGTGCCAATATCTCAGTGTCTATGCAGGAGCTATTTATATTACTTGCACAAATCGCCCTTGCAGGGTCAAGTATGGAGGGTTTGTGGAGATATTACAGGTTTTGTGACTGGGAAAAGAACCCTGTCCACAGCATCTGGTTTTAAGGTGGGCCTGTGGCAGGTAACCGTGTGGCCATCAGTGCTGAGAACTCTCGCAAATAAGGCACTGATGGCAGGAATATACGGCTGGATTAGTGAGCTAAAATTTTCATGGGTAAATTTTCAGCACTAAGGGTCGAACTTTCCCGCTCTGCAGGAGGCTCCATGGCTCGTTTTCTCATCACAGTTGCTCTGCTTTCAGCCGCGTGGCTTTGCTGCTATGTTTTTTTTTTTAAACAGCTGTCCAAAGTTTTATTTTTCTTCTCACCTCAGGTTCTGCTGCTGCGACAGCTCTTGGGAGAGTTGATCAAGTGTTAGAGGTTTGTGCCCGATGCTGTGTCAGCAGTGATTTGATCTCTTCTGCTGCTCTAGCTTTGGTGTCACTCACCTTTTTATTGTCGAAATGGGTAGTTTTCATTTAGGGGGGGGTGGCAAGAAAATAAGTCATATCTAGCAGGTCCTCTAAGCCAGGATCTGAGTACTGTTCATTAAATATAGGTTTAAACAATTGTCTTCATCTCTGTGGTCAGCTGAGTCATTTTTTCCCCTTAAACGTAATTTCATTGGCTTGAGCAACTGGACCCTAACATTAGTGCTCACCAGACCAATGATTTGTGAACTACTGAAACTCTTCTCCCAGCAACCCTGTCACTAAGACCTTATTTTCTTGTCAGCTTTCAGCACATACTTTACCGCGCTGTCCTGAATTATCTTTTGTAGCAATCCCCAGCTAGTAAGGTACCTACAGCATGTTGTGAGCTGCTTCTTTGGCAGGTTGAGCAGTAACCAGGTTTCTAGAACATCAGATGGCAGCAACATTTTTTTTGTTAAATCCTGAAAAATGTTGTATAATATAATTTTCTCAGATTTCTGAAAAGTGGCATTAGATGCAACATGAAAAGCTTAAACATTAAATAGACTGGTTCTTATATAGCACTTTGCTACTCAAGCACTCAAAGCACTTTATATGACTTTCCTTATTCATACCCATTCATACAAGATCTTTAGTATCTTGCCCAAAGACACTTTGGCACACAGACTGGAGCAGTCAGGGATCAAACCACCAACTGTCTGACTAGTAGGTGACCTGCACTGCTTACTGAGCTACAGCCACATTACACACTGATATAACATTTTAAAAATGGCCTGTAGTTAATACACCATGTCATGATGTCAGGTTGAGTTGTCTCCTGCCACCTGTAGAGGCTCATTTTGGAAACACCCATATGGGTCATATGGGACCAAACAACTGATGTTGAGGACACGTTGAGTTAATGATAATTCTACACTTTTTTATAGATGCAGTTCATGAACACTTACATTCATGTAGGCCTATTGGTGAATTCAGCTGTTTGGGTATTTTTTAATTGAGGTAGCATTTGGCTTTCAATTTTGTAATTTCATTTTTTTAAATGTAAAATACTGTATATACTATATACATGCCATCAATTTGGCTGCCTGCTCGTGGCTGTTTTATCACACTTTTGTTCACCTCAGTCACCTTGAGGCAGCTGTTATTTGGCACTATATAAATAAAATTGAACTGAATTGAACTTTTGCCAATTGAGGCCTCATTCACAAAAGCCTTGAGTCTGGACAGCATACCCTCTGGCAATGCCAGGGAAAAATGTGTATTCCCTGGACGGGTGGTGAGTAGTTGCTGCAGGTTGCTGGCTGTCACTAGGTGAAATCAACTGGGTTACCAGGAGGTCACTGACCGGTCTCTAGGCCTATGTGACTGAGGCTTTAGCGATTGATTTCACAGCAACTGCCTGCGACCTTCAGAAGCGCTCACAAACAGTCTGGGAACATTCATTGTTTTCCATCAATCAGCGGTTGCCATACAGTTGCCAACAGGTCTCTAGACACACGTGACTTAGGAGCTATTTTAGTGGTGTTGGGGGTTAAATTGAACATCCACCCATCCTCGTCCACTTATCCTGTTCAGGGTCGCGGCGGGGCTGGAGCCTATCCTAGCTAACATAGGGCGAGAGGCAAGGCACACCCTGTACAGGTCGCCAGCCTGTCGCAGGGCTAACACAGAGAGACAGACAACCATTCACCCTCACATTCAAACCTATGGGCAATTTAGAGTGACCAATTAACCTAACCCCAGTAACTGCATGTCTTTGGACTGTGGGAGGAAACCGGAGTACCCCGAGGAAACCCACGCGGGCACGGGGAGACCATGCAACACAGAGAGAGAGGCCTGGGCCAAGGTTGAATCGAACCCACCGCGCTGCTCTAAATTGAACATTCATTGCATAAAAAAATACCACGTCCATCAGCTCTGCCTGGAATATGAACTGACTTTTAAAATGCGTGACTGTGTACAGTCACACCAGGATGATTCATGCAGATTGTGCGATTTAATCCTGCTTAAATGTCCCCCTTAAACTAGTCCATTAACTCCATCTGCAGCACTTTTCATTGTTTAATTTAAATGTGCTTTGCATATCTGTACTTCATTGATTGCGATTACGTGTGATGTTGTTTGTCTTGCCAGAAGCCCAATTACCCGCCAGAGACACTAAAGGCTTGAACTCCAAACTCCACACCAGAGAAAGTCTGTTAATCTGTATGCTTATCTGCTTCAAAACACTTACTAATCTGCTTAAAACACCTTAGAGTTAGACTTTGCAGTAAACCTCTACATTGTGCTCTTTTTGGCAGTTTTGGAAGGTGAGAGCTGAAAACAGAGCCACCGCTCTCATTATCTGCCCTTCACGTTTCTAAGGCTCTTTGAGAGAATTTGTGTACGTGTTTGTGTGTCTTGGCCTATCTTCCTGTTGTTCATGTTGGCGAACAGTAATCTGAATGAATAATTAATTTGGCTGCGAACCAGTTATAAATGAGAGGTTTGGTTTTCCTTTTGCTGAACTACAAATGCGCTTTGATGTTTCACACCAAGGCTGACTAAGAGCAAGAGGAATAAAAATAGAAGAGAGCTCTGTTACAGCAGGTTCAATGACGGCGCTCCCTACAGAGGATTTTAGAGAGGGAGAGGATTTGAAGCTAATCCCACCAACAGAGTACAGTATGAATGAGGGCAATGAAGTGATCCCCGCTGCATCTCGGAAAAGTTGCTCAATGACACTGCTGTCAAAAGCTCTTAACTGATCAAACGGGCAAATTGTTATTTAAGGCAAGAAGTATTTGTAAGAGCTGTAATCCTGATACAGACTGATAGAAACAAGCCTGCAGCACAATGGACAGTGATTTTTGTAAATCTCCCGCAGAAGTACCGAATCCCTTTCAAATCACAACTGGAGACAAATCATTTGAATGTGGCTTTTGTCAGCTAAAACCCACACAGCTCTGTAATTCCTGTTGGATAAAAGAAAAACTTATCATTTGCTCCTGAAATGTGTTCGAGACATTCACTAATTTTTAATACTCATCTTCGGTTAGCATCGCGCGCCTCCATTAGTTTAGGAAAAGGCAGCGAAACTCTAACGCCGACATAATTTTTTATATTTTTTGTTTTACACGGTTCAGAAAAGAGATCATTCCTTTTAAACGATTTCACGTAAACCCGCCGCCACACTGAAAGATTGTTTGGGTTTCAATAACTGTATTAAACAAAGAGTAAACCAATATGGTGAACTTCAGAGAGGCCTCTAACACACCCAATAGAATTGCTCACTTAAACAACTTGATTGATAATTATTAGGTTGTCTTGAAAGACAAACCAAAACAGACTCTGAAGGATAATCAATCACGGCATGACCGGTGACCTCACTCCCCCCTTTTCCCTTGAGTCTTTCGGAACATCTGTTTTTAACAAAGGCTCATCACGGGACTTAATTGCAAATGGAACAGCTGATGATTGGTTGACACTCTGAATGTGCATCAGACCCCTTGTTGAACTTTCTGTGTTTAATCGTCGCCCATTTAATTAAACACAAATTATTCCCAACTTTTTTCATCTGAAATGAGCTTAAAGTGTTCAGTTCAGGGCAACGAGCCAGTACCAGAAACCTTTTGTGAGCATAATTTAAAAGAACATACTTTTTGCCACTCCTTTGATATTTCAAATATAGCATAATATCACAACATCATAACATTTTTTTCACTTTAACCCATAATTATTGAGCTAATGGGACTGAGAATTAATTAAAAAATGTTTGAAAACATTGAATATAAATCTTATGATTGGGTTAACGTTGAGGTTTTGGACGAACAATTTTCAAAACTTGTTTTTCTTTTCATATTAATGGGAACAAACTTTAATCTAAAAACAGTTTTCATCTTTACTCTTTAGCTCAAAACATTAAATATAGGCTGACTTGAGCAGAGGTTTTTTTAAGCTATCTTTAAAGCACCTTCCACTGCTCCATGTAATTCAAGATTGACTCCATGATGCTGAGGTAAGGATGGCAACATACCATACATCATCTGCAGTGCTTTATAGCTTTGTTTAGACTGCAGGCAAATCACATTCCAACTGTCCACACTGTCATTTGCAAGTGATCATATCCATGTTTATTCAGGCATAACAAAGCAATATCCATGGGTTGCTGTTGTAATGGTGAAGCTGCTTGTTGAAAAATTGTCTTGTTACAGTCAGATCCTTTCAGCTTCGCCTGCACAGAAACCGCCCCTTAAAATGCCATCGGACGAGTTATTTTGGAATCTGCTGTCCCGCCGTAGCGCTATGCTAGTAGCTATGTGGACTGCCCTCAGCATCTTTGCCACTCTTAATTTGATGTGGTTAATTTGAGGTGGTGAGGGGGGGGGGGGGGGGGGGCACAGGTCTTATGACTTGTCAAAAGTCAGACACAACTTGCAAAATTATACACACAAAAGACTCAAACTATTTATGACTTAAGAATTGCCTTAAGCTTCAGGTAAATGGCTTGAAGGGACTTTGCTTTTTACTGACTCTTTCCCATTGTTAATATTGAGAAGTTATTAATTCTTTTAGATTCCAGGTTTTGATTTCCTGTGCAGTGCATGCAGTCTTGTCAGCCTTCTAGGACACGGGACCCCAGCGGGGACTAATGCATGTTGTAGCATTCATAGCTTGGTTAATCAATACTGTAAGTGTAGAACCAGAGCAATCATGACAACCACAACATCCAGTACCATCAGTCATATGGAAAAACCCACAAAAAAAGGTAGCCTATGTGAATTATAAAAATATCCATCCATACATTTTCTTCCGCTTATCTGGGGCAGGGTCGCAGGGGCAGCAGTCCAAGCAGAGAAGCCCAGCCACCTCCTCCAGCTCATCCGGGGGGACCCCAAAGCGTTCCCAGGCCAGCAGAGAGATATAATCTCTCCAGCGTGTCCTGGGTCTGCCCGGGGCTTCCCCCAGTAGGACATGCCCAGAACACCTCACCCAAGAGGTGCCCAGGAGGCATCCTAGCCAGATGCCCGAACCACCTCAACTGGCTCCTTTCGACATGGAGGAGCAGCGGCTCTACTTTGATCTCCTCCCGAATGGCTGCACTCCTCACCCTATCTCTAAGGGGGAGGCCAGCCACCCTTCATAGGAAGCTAATTTCTGCCTCTATAAAAACATTATTGTGTCTTTTAGCTAACAAAATGTGTGGTCAGATGTGTAGTTAACTGGGAATTCCTAATTGGCCATAGGGGCGAATGTGAGCGTGATTGGTTGTCTGTGAAAATGGATAGATGGATGATCTTTTATTTTAATATGTGATATGTCCATAATGTTAGTATTCAGTTAAAATTATAAGGAAAGGAGTAGGGAGGAAAAATATGTGTTTTGAAAACAATGTTTCCATGTAACCATCTCTTTTCTTAACTGCTTATCGAGCTCAGGGTGGTGAGGGGGCTGGAGCCTATCCCTGCTCTCCCTGTCATAAAGTGGGAGGCGGGGTACACCCTGGACAGGCTGTCAGACTATCACAGGGCTCACACAGAGAGATGAGAGACAGACAACCATTCATGCTCATATTCACACCTACAGGCAATTTAGAATCACCAGCTAACCTAACATGCATGTCTTTGGACTGTGGGAGGCAGCCGGAGCACCCGGAGAGAAGCCATCCAGTCACAGTATAGTAAGCCTTTCATCATCTTTGCAGATTATTAAGAGGAAGAACGATGACACAGTGTGAAGAAGTGCAGACAGATGCACGAGGTCGAGGAGACATGATGCGACCGTCCTGAAGGGCGGGAGGTCTAACATTGTAATGTAACATTTCTGTTCTAGTTCTATTTCACTTCAAAGTATTTTAGAGCTTCAGGGCTATATTATAATTCTTAGTCTTAGTTGTTATTGTTCTTCTAAGAGATGTCGTATTGCAACAAAACATCAAATATCAGCAAGACTTAATAATGAGTATGCGGGCTGCAGTGACTTAGTGACTTTAGTAAACAAAAATAAGAATATTATATTCCAATCTAATCACTGAGTTTTCATTTTTATTTCTTCTAATCAGTCTGTGAGTACAGACGTTTGTCATCTCTATCCTGCACTGTTACTATGGATACAGGTGTTATTGCAAGGTTAGAGGAAAAGGCAGAGAATTTTTGTTTGCTGACAGAATGCGTAACTTGTGAGACACTGGTCACGAAACAAGACAGTCAGCAAATAATTTTCACCGCAGCACTTGCTGATAGAACGAGCTCTGGTGTGCAGGTTGCTCCTACAGAGCTGCTGTTTTTCTGGCGCTCGGCAGAGAATGACACACACACGCATTAAAAACACTTGGAAGCTAGAGCTTTTATGGGCATGAAACAGTAAAACAGGTCCAAGTGTTTTGGGACTGGACCCTCAGCTCAGTGCTTGTAGGTCACTTTATTGTTTAAATCTAGTAAGCTCGAGGAGTGTTGCAAATTGCACCTCCTCTTTAACAGTGTATTGAGTCTACACCTAAGCAATGACCCGCGGGATGGAGAGGTCACAGAGAGAGCCAGTGATGATGGGGGTACTATTATTGCTGTGATCCCTCACTTCCTTCCTTTCAACACTGCTTTAGCCCTTGACACCCATCACTTTGAGTTGCTAGCAATGTCTGACACTGATGACACATTCCCTGGGCAGGGGATCCTGGGAATAGACCTTATCCATCATATTGCTCTCATCCAATAAAATTCTTTGCCGGAAAACAAAACAACATGGGGCACTGGAGAGGAGAGATTTAACACCCAAGATTCAAGGCTAACTAACCACATATGGAGCTCTGGGCATGCTGAAGTCATTAAGGTCAGAAAGAGGGGGACAACTATTTTAAGACTATATGCAGCAATCATAGAATAAAAACACTAGTTTAGCATTTTGATACTGATCTTGTATTCTCCTTAATTTCAGGTAGTGAGAAGAAAATGTTAACGAGATAGAATTAAGCCCTATTCACAAGGAATCCTCATAAGTAAGACTAAAGGCCAACTATTGGCCTGTAGAGGCTGCAATACTAATTATCATTACATACTATATAAAAAGGTCAAGCAGCAAAAACTGATTATTCCGTTATTAGCACAGCTTTGCCAGCAGTGATCGGAGAAATGCAACACAAGAGGAATGGTCCCGGGGTCACTAAAATTAAATGCTTACCCTTTAGAGAGCGTAAAGGAGGTTTTATAACAATATCTGTTCCATCCATCCATTTTCTGCTGCTTATTCAATTTGTGGTGACAGCAGCCTCAATATGGTAGCAGACACATAGCCACATCTTTTAGCTTCTCCTGGGGAACCCAAGGTGTTTCCCGGCCAGATGGATGATATACAGTAATACATCCAGCATGTTTTTGGAGCCCGAGGGGAAGAGGAATTAAGAGTGGAGTGAAGCCCAAGAGTTCTGATCAGGTACAAAAAAATATCCTAGCCGGCTTGCTGTTTTTTAAAGGAGCAGTTGTACAGGCAAATTATACTTTACACGTCTGGGTAATTCTGAAATGCTATATGGAGGTTCTGACAAAAATGTTACCATCTGTCCATGTCCACAAGGGTCTAACCCTAATCACTGCTGCCCACAGTGTAGGACTGTCCAGCAGACACACAGATTGTGCAGACAGAAACACATCTCCATTGCATGCATTCTCTAAGAACAATGAAAAGATTATACAGAGTCCTCTACCGTAATCCACCCGTGACACTAATGAACATTTTTTTTACCATCCAAAAAAGTTCATTAGAGCCTGCAGAGCACAAATGCACCAATTTTCGGAACGCTATATTGAACTTGTCTTGCAAACTTAATGAAATTCCTACTCGTGGTCTCAAATCAGGCCAGCTAGAGAATGAGGGCTCTATTGGTTTAAAAGAAAATTAGATGCTGCCCTAACAGCAGATTGAGAGGAGTGCAGCAATGCATTAGGGGCGCCCTTCTTTCATTAGAAGCCACAGAAGATGTTTGAAAGTATCTTTTAATAATGATAACTGTGCCTGACTGAGGAGGCTGAGAGCTGATGGCTTAAGTGTTAACATAACTTTCTGAGCTGCATGTAATGGAGTTTGTATTGGAATTCTCAAAAGCCAAAGCATAATGAGCCTGAAAGCCATTTCATGTTGTTAATTCTAAAGACACACATTTAAAGTGATATGTTAAGTCACAATGGATCGCATGCAGTGCGCAGGCCTCGGTGAGACACGGTGACAAAACGGAGACAATAAAACACAAAGATGTAAAACAACAGCAAAAATAAATAAATAAGATACGAAAGAGTTGTGAAATAATGTCATAGCTGATGCAGTCTGTGGGTATTCCTCCTATGTATGTAGGACTAATGTTAAGCTTTTGCCTAATAATCTATCTGGGTGTGATGAACAGAATTATGAAAGATGTCTTTGTGGAGAAGATAAAACGACAGTTTGTGGTATTAAGACCACTAAGCAGCAGAGCTTCAGCACACCTGAGGGAACTGACAAATATGGAGAAGATTACTACAGGAAGAAAAACCTGCTGTAGGCTGAACGCTACAAATAGAGCTTTGTTATTAGGAATGCATTTTACTGCAACATTGTTGCTTTGTTTGTTTGTCTTTCAGCGGTTCAGACGGTTTTTGTTTTTTTTCTTCACTGACAAGCTTCAGTAACAGCAGCATATAAGCAACCGGCTTCTATAACATCACTGTTGAGCGCTTTGCATATTCAAACACGATATGTAATTGTAATATGTAATCTTGAACTTGACTTTGATGCCACCATCAGCATTTTCCCATAAACCCATGTTTTTTTCACAACAGAACACAGAAAACTGAGAAAATGTATCCATTTAATTTGGAATTTGATGGCAGCAACGCGTCTGAAGAAAGTTGGGACAGGGCCATGTTTACCACTGTGTAGCGTCCCCTCTAAGGAATGTTGTCCCATTTTTGTATGATATGGGATTCTAGCTACTTAACGTTGTCTTGCTGAAATATGCAAGGCCTTCCCTTCAAATGAAATCTTCTGGATGGGAGCATATTTTGTTCTAAAAACTGCATATACCTTTCATCATTGATGTTGGCTTTCCAGATGTGCAAGCTGCCAATTCTATAGGCGCTTATGGACCCCCATAGCATCAGAGAAGCAGCCATTTGAACTGAGTGCTGACCAAAAGCCGGATGGTCCCTCTCATCTTTAGTGCGGAGGACGCTGCATCTATGTATTCCAAAAAGAATTGATTCTTCTGACCACAGAACAGTTTTCCACTTTGCCTCAGTTCATTTCAAATGAACTTTGGCCCAGAGAAGATAGTGAGTGTATCTGGATCATGTTCACATACAGCTTCTTCTTTGCATGATAAAGCTTTAACCTGCATCTGTGGATGGCACAGAACCGTGTTCACGGGCTGTGATTTCTGGAGGTGTTCCTGAGCCCGTGCAGGGATTTCCATGGCAGAATCATGCCTGTTTTTAATGCAGTGCTGTCTGAGGGCCCAATATTCCAGCATTCATTTTCAGAAACTCTTCCTCTCTAAGATGATCTTTTTACACTCAGTCATGTTACCGACTTGTTGCCAGTTAACCTGATTATTTGCAAAATGTTCCTTCAGCTGTTTCTTCTTAGCATCACTTACTTTCCCAGCTTTTCGTTGCCCCGTCCCAACTCTTAGAGGCAGCTTCCTGCCATCGAATTCAAAATAAGGCAATATTTTTCATGAATTAGTCAAATGTCTCAGTTTAAATATTTGATGTGTATTCTATGTTGTACTGTGAATAAGATATGGGTTTATGAGATGTGCAACAATTACCTCGCCCACCAACAGGTGGAGGGAGGTTATGTTTTATGTTTGTCTGTCTGTCTCTTAGCAGCATACAGTAAGTCGGGAAAATTATGAATAAATTTAAGTTGTGCTCTCATTTTTAATTGATTTTAGGTGCATTCTGTTTTTATTTATATTTTTTGGGAGTTTGGGCTGTAGGTAAAGGGGTGTATTTACCATTGTGTTGCAAAGCCTCTTCTTTAACATGCGTACGTCTTTGGGAATTCAGGAACTCAAATGGAAATGTTTTCCCATTCTGGGTTAATAGAGAGCTGGTCAACAGTTTGTGGTCTCCTTTACCGCAGAACTCTGTTGAAATAATTTGAGTCTTCAGTGATAAAATAGGGTCCAGAGAAGGTTGAAGGATTTTTGTTTGCTTGTTTTCTGTATGGTCAATTTTCCGCTTAAGTTTTAACTTCAGTTTGTGGAATCTGCAACAAAGTGTTCACTGACAATAGTTTTCATCTGTGTCCCTGAGCCCATGCAGTGATTTCCACTACAGAATTGTGTCTGTCTTTAATGCAGTACCAAGAGAAAATCATGGCCATTTAATATTGGTTTCAGCCTTGTCCCTTGTGTGCTTTTCTCCCGAAACTCTCAGTCTTTTACTCATAAAACTATCTGTACCATCGATGTTTTAAGCCCCAAATTCTTTTACTTGATACTTGTTACAGAAGGACCCTGTTCATCAGAGTTTGAGGTATACAGCTCAGGTAGAGGAGCAAGGGTTTCTAAACGTAAATGAAACAGTAATAAATAAATTGCAAATAGTAGTTCTATTATCCAGTTAACTCGATTTTATTATTACTTCAGACATTCTTTTATCAGCATTAACACAAAAATAAAATAGAATAATGACCTATAATTTCTTAAAACACAAAATTATCATCTGGAAAAAATGGGTAAACATAACAAACAGCAGGCACTAAGCAGGCAATATGAACCACATTAGAATTAAAGTGTGATCGTTTGCATTAATTTAAAAATTACACCAGTGCTCACTCGGGATTTGCGGGAGCATTTTTATCTCTAAACCCTATGGCAGAATTTGTTTTAAAGGATGCTCCACTGCTTCAGCTCATCGTCAAATTGTTAGATTGCCAGTGGATAGGCATCAATGATTCCAAGAGTGCTGTTATCTGTGAACTTTGGATTAATAAAGCTTGAGTGTGATGCTTATACCATGATAATCTGTGTTTTGGGACATAATGACTGCATATTTAGTAGTAAAAAAATAACTTGATTACATAATAATTTCACAAGTCAGGCCTACTGTCAGATTCCGGTGAAATTATGATGAAATCCAATGAAAACACAAACTGTGGTCTCAGTTGCCACATCAATTTGAATATGAGTCAAGTTGCATGAAAACGCAGTCATACATGCTGCACCTACAACTGATTGATTTTTTGTTAAAATACACACGCCACAGTGTGCTGCTGAGAAGCCCTTAAAATCTCATCAATGCACATTTCTGAATAAAAGGCTCTAAAAATATACAGCTTTAATGTCCTGATGATTTAGTCACAAAAGTGACTCCCATCCCTGTCTCATAGCAGCTCATAATATAGTCACAACCTTTAATCTATTGATTAATGTTGCTGAATAGGAATTTTTCCAACATTATGTCATGTCCCTAAACATAACTTTTCATTAGTTCACTCTCATCTGTACTGATTAAAGACAAAATGAAGCTGACAGCTTGTTGCGTGCAGCCATTCCAAGCTCTGGTTGCCTAGGTAACCCTCTAATGTATTTACTATCAGGTCATATGTAAATCAATTGTATCCTGTACTCTCATCACTCGCCTGGAAACTGGGAAAAGTTTATTTAAGGTCCTGCTCACTTTGTGTTGGCAGTGGATATTTTGCCTGTAGGCAGTTGAAGTTGTCAAATATTGCTCACTTTCTAAGGTCTGGGGTGCAAATCGCTGCCACTGAGGACACAGCTTTATGGGGAAATTATGGTTCAGCTGTGCTACTGCGTTGGCAGTCTGTGGGCCACACCTGCTTGTGCTGTTGTTGCTCCGTCGGCCAGCCATGGAGGAGAGTGAAGTTATAAGGAGAAGTTATAAAGGGCTGAAGTGAAGCATTAAAAACAACTGGGCTTGGTTTAGACAAATATCAAGTTTAGGTTAAAATAGGACGGTTGCCACATCTTTTAAAATATAGTTTATTTTGAAATGCCTTACTTAGAAATCCATGTTCCCTGATATTTTTGTGTCCATGAACACACAAAAAAAATAGATTTGTTTGTGATTATTTCCACATGCTGCTGTGAGACTTATATCACATTAAGAGTTTACAGTTGGACTAACTCTTTCAGTCTGTTTCGTATACTTGATGAAAAGTAAGGAGGCCTTGCTTAGTCAGCCTGCTCATTAGTCTATGGAAATGGGAAGATACAAGTTTTGACAACAAATTGCTTGAGAATAATCATTACTCTTGGCAGTTCAAGTTGATAAGTGGAAATGCTTCTCAAGCGAAGTGCTTCAGATGCAGGACAGACCTGGGACATAAGGGGTTTTGTAGGGCATTAGTTTGCTCTTTTCAAACTAATAAACACAATGAGACAATGATTTAATTGTAATCAAATTCCTACATTTTACCTTACTGTTCATTTTGAATTAACATCAATGTGTTTACTTGAAAAGAGCATATTCTGCCTTAGTTTGACCCTCAATTAATTTTAAGGTGGTATTGAAAAGGCCTTAAAAACTCTTTAATTTAACTTGCCAATACCTGTAGACAACCTGCCACACAGATGAGAAACTAATGCAACCAATGCACTCAACCACAAAGGTTTGTTTATATGCAAACTCAACTCTTTCTTCTTTCAGCTGCTCCTTTTACAGGTCACAATAGTAGATCATCTGCCTCCATCTCACCCTATCTCTAGCATCTGCCTCTACTGACTTTCAGTCCTCTTCTCTCCAGAGCATACCTTCAGACTCTCGTCCACCTGCTCTCTACTCTCACTACAGATCACAATGTCATCTGCAAACATCAAAGCCCACGGAGACTCCTGCCTGACTTCATCTGTCAACCTTTCAGTATGAGTACACCTCTCAGGAATCCTCTCACTCTCCAAAATTGTGTTATACAGTCTGGCCAAAAAGTTCACTGCCCTGCCCCCTAGACATCTCCATACCTCCACTGGTATGTAATCTGGACCAACTGCCTTTCCACTCTTTATCCTCTTCATAGTTGATTTCCTCCTTACTAATCCTCGGCACTTCCTGTTTCAATAACTGTCCTCTGCCTGTCCTCCTCTGTCTTTTCTACATTTATCAGCTACTTCAAGTGCTCCTTCCATCTTTTCAACATACTCTTTCAGTTGTTAGCACATTTCCATTTCTATCCTAAATCACTCTACCCTGCTGCACATCCTTTCCAGCTCAATCTCTCTGCCTAGCCAATCGATATAAGTCCTTTTTCCTTCCTTAGTCTCCAGCCATTGCCATCTCTCCCTTTTCTGTGTGCCAAGCCTCCAAGTACTCCTTTCTATTTTCTTCATCTCTCCTTGCTAACCTCTTTCTTTGAATACTTTCCTGTACTTCCTCATTCCACCACCAAGTCTTCTTGTCCTCTTTTCTCTGTCCAGAGGATACACCAAACACCTTCTTGGCAGTTTCCCTCGGCACTACAGCTGTACTTTCTCAGTCATCTGGTAGCTCTTTCTTCCCACCCAGAATCTGTCTCTGAACTCTGCACAACATTCTTCCTTCTCCAACTTCCACCATTTAATCCTTGCCTCTGCTTTCACTCGCTTCCTCTTCTTGATTTCCAAATTCTTCAGATTAACATCCCCTACAGACTACCATCCACTCAACTAACTCTACTGAGAAGGAAAAAATAAACCAAGCTTGGAATCTAATTTTCTAGCTTATTAAACAGGAAAAGAAATTCAGACTAATCAACTAGTCAATAACAAACATTTAGAAAATTCAAAAAGCCATTAATTATATCTTTCAATCTTTTAAATGCCACTCAGACGTATTGCACTTTGCACTGTTTAAAGCACTGCATTCACGTAGAGTCAGATTGCTTTTTGAGTATGGCTACTGTTAGCAGTGCCAGCACCAGCAGCCAGTTTAAACTCCCCATGTGTCTACTGAATGTGGCTATGCATTACTTCAGCTGAGTGGTTACTTGGCAGTTTGTTCTGACACAGCCCACATATGACCATATTTTAATTTTCTACATGCAAATACTGCCAAACTGTGCTGATGATGTCATCTGTTCTACTTCCCACCATCCTGGTTTACGACAGGGAGCATACAGAAAGGGAGGCTGTTATCCTGGCAGTGGTAGGTGGCTGTGCAAAATCTCAGTACCATTACTTAAAAATAATATTTATGAAGTCGTTTTACCAGCTACTATTTATGGCAGTATTTGCAGTTCAGAATAACTCAGCCACTTTAGAATAGATCTGCCATGCATCGATAGTTCAGGTCGTGAGTTTACATACACTGATATAAAATATTTTGTCATATGTCACAGTTTCAGTGAATTGTTCTTTTTCTGAGGCAGAATTATGTAATGAGTAAAAGAAAACTCAAGAAACTGGTGGGGAAAGTTTTAACAAGCTTTAACGCAGGATCAAAATGATGCATGCGGGGTCAAAAGGATACATACACCCACTTGCATTATTAACGAGCTGCTGAAAGTTCCAAAAGTACTGAAACTTTTAACTTATCAAGGCCAAGACCTCTTCACTATTTTGTATGTGATCATGATTGACTGCAGCTGGCAGTTTTTCTCTGCCACCAGAAAAGGGGTTTGTTTCACAGCACTCATTGAACCAAAACACAGTATACTGAGAAGGTCCAAGGAGCTCGGATAATTCATTTACATAATTCAGGAATGTGTCTTAGAAGTTTAGCCACTTGCACTGAAGTTTTGAAAGAGACCCAAATTGTTACTTTCAGCTGAGAGGAAGTAAAATTGGATTGTCAGAAATAACCCAGAAAACCACAGGAGCTAAGGTCTGCCATGGACTCAGTGTCATCTGCCTTCAAGTAAGTTTTATATTGCCAAGGACCACAAGTCTAAAGTTTGCAGCTGATCATGTGGGCAAAGAAACAGTCTTCTTGAGGCCAAACAAAGACGATGAATTGCAGAGGTATACGGTTGGTGCAGTACAGGTGAGGCATTGGCTAACAAGAAAACTGTAGAGGGGAAGCTTTGTGCTCTGAGGCTGTCCCAGTCTAACCAGTACATGTGACAGAAGGGATGGCAAACTACCACAGAATCCTTAAACCTTAAAGCTGGGTGTGGAATGGATAAACCAGGCTAACACCACGGTATCAGAATGGCCTTTCCAAATTCTGACCTCAAACCTATCTAAAATATGTGGAATAAAAAGAACCATTTTAATTGCACTGGTCAAATATTCCACCAGAATTATGTCAGATGTTTGTTGAAGCATCCGGTCATAGTGTAAACATGTTCTTTCATGTTCTTGTGGTTTTATCTTGTCTATACAATTTTGATCCTGTTTCAGAGAACCCCAAATACGTAAATGAAATTTTATGCAGTAGTTTTGAACTTTTAAATATGTGCATTGTACAATCCCAGAAAAATAACATTTCACAGGAATTTCTGAAAGCCCAGTGTTGCCTTGACATTTATGTCCAGGATGATGTATGTAACCTTTTGATCACAACTATAAAACTCTAATCATCCCTTTGGGCAGAAAACATAAAGATTGCTATTATTAATGAAATGTTAGATATGACTCATGTGAATTTACCTCAGCCATGCAGAGGATGTAAACAAACAGCAAGAGAAAAGAGATGCCTGATTTTCATATAAATAAGGAAATGTGCAGTATGAAAATAGCAAGCAGGGCCAGTGATAACTGCTTATTGCAGACATACAGAGAATGACTTTACCACCAAATCTGCCCAATTTGTACAACAGTGGTACACACACACACACACACACACACACACACACATACACACACAGTCAAGACAGTACTCACAGAGAGAGATCCTGAGACATATGACATATACAATAAATATCAGTGGCTGCCTGGAAGCCACAGTAAAAGGATGGATCAGGATCAAAAGCCTTCTGCACAAGAACTAAATGTGACCATGTTTCATGTTTTTAGACAGGAGGACATTCCATTTCAGATGGATTCACTGTAGTAAGCTGTAGGTTACAGGAAAAGCCTGATGTGTAATGGGTGTCCAGATCTAGAGCACAATTTGGTCATGATGTTCTCTGATGCATTCATTGTCAAGGGCTTTACTGCAAATAATTGGCTATTGATTATCAATAAATCCCAGGGCAAAAATAAATCACTGGCAAGTTTGATCATTTGTTAATGATTTGAAGCCATTAATCAAAGACAAATGTCCAAATTACCTGCTTAAAGCATCAGAAACATGAGGATTTGCTGCTGTTCCCTCTATAGGTCCACTGTATTACTGTATAACATTAATAGTTTCGTCTCCAACTAACAATCTGATGATACTGCTGCGAAATGGTGGAACAGGTCTTTAGATGCACTGCAAATGGTAATTAAGCAGGAAATAATGGAACTTTCCTGTGTATTAGTGAGAATATAAGCCTGGATTTTCCTTGATATGCCTTAATGTCCCTGGGATCTTGATTGGATTAGCAGTTAATAAAATAGATGGGTGGCTGCAAAGTTCACAGTATAAAAACACAGCCAAGCTGTGGAGAACTGCAAAACTGTCATGGTCCTGGGTCCCTGGACCCAGCGTTTTGAGTTATGTTTAGTTTTGACCTGTGTTCTTGTCCTGTGC
>JAVDPK010000881.1:695695-708673 GCA_034780415.1 Cichlasoma orientale | reverse complement strand
TCCTGCATCCACGTCCGTGTTTGGTGTCCTACCTGTGGGGTCCTCTTTTCCTGCCTGCGCAGCGGGGAACCGTGACAAAAACTGACTGCTGTGGATTTGTTGCGTTAAAAATCCTAATTAAAGCTCATTTAGTGTCGCACCTCAAAACAATGTTGCCTTAACGGTAGCAACAGGTAATCAAAAACGTCTACGTGAACATTCAAAAGTGTATCTGTTTATCTGTGGTGAAACTAACAATACAGGAGAGAAAAAACACAACACAAGTCAAACGTCACCTACAAATGAACGCTATCGCTTGTGCCATTCACGTGGTTTGAATTTCATTCTCAAGTTTCTTTCTGTGAGCTTAAAAACATTCATTTTGAAAAAAGTGTGAACAGGCTCTCAAATGTTTAGAACAGAGTGATGCCGGAGACAGACGCACCACTCTTCGGTTTTATGCTTTCCAAAAATAGTTGTGTGCGGGGAATGGTGGTGGTGGTGGTGGTGGTGGCAATACCCACTTTAGATGTGACTCTCCGGTTTTATGCTTTCCAAAAATAGTTGTGTGCGGGGAATGGTGGTGGTGGTGGTGGTGGTGGTGGCGATACCCACTTTAGATGTGACACAGCTGCTGTAAGCACTGATGGAGACGGCACGGTGCTCTCCAAAAGTGACCATTTCTTCACATGAACTCTAGCATGGATTTTATAGGAATGTTTCCGGCTTACAACTTTGCATTTTAGACAAAAGGTACTTTCAAAAGTGTTTACAAAATAAAATGAGAATCAAGCTGTGTTTCATTTAGCTTCTTCTACAAGAGAAGGTGAAAACACTATACGGGAAGCTGTAGGGCAAACTGTCTTTCATTTCCCACTTCACGTGCATTTTTGTACAAATGAATTCTGCCCACGTGCGTCATGTAGTGTTATTGACAGCTGCCATGGGAACAGACCAGGGATTTAATGTAGTGTCGGATGCCATGTAATCTCATATTTCTCTCCGCTGTCGGGAAAGTGTTTATTCATGTTACACCTACAGGCCTTACACTGACACACCCACGGGCATGAGTTTAAAATGCATCCCCTAAGAGTTTTAAATGCACCAAGTAAAAAAATCTTTTCTCAGCTCCAGCCCCACTCCCCAAAAGAAAAAAAAGAATCATCCACCTTCTTCAACAACAGCCTACCAGTGATGAAAACTCAGCTCCCCCACCCCCCCACTGTCACACAGTGAACACATTTAGGTAAACTGTCACTTCACAGTGTGCCACTGGGCGTCACCTTGCTCCTGGAATTAAAAAGCGACAACAGACAAATCTGAGCGAGCGCTGGGAGGCCCTCCTGTGATGGAGAGCCGTCTGATAGGAGCAGAAAATATCGCTTCGCCTTCTGCCCTTGTTACATTTCATTCCAGGTAAACAACAGAGAGGTTTGATCTCAGCGGGTGGGTTCACTCCGCAGGCCTTAAAGCTTGATTCTGAATCACTTCTGTTTCAGGACCTGATTTGTGAGATTCCGATTTGTCTCTCTTCTGGGATGCAACCCATTGCTAACACATTACCTGACAGTGAAGAAAAAATTTAAAAAAACTAAGCCTTGCAAAGGACACATCGCTTTTAATAAACCTGTCACTTTCACTTGTTTTTAATTGTTTTCAAATACACTTCAGCTACAGTTCATATTCATTTGTGAACAGAAATATTTCCCTTACTGACAATGATGTTGGCATTTTTTTGGCATGAAAGGCTTCTTGAAAGATGTCCCATGTGAAAGGTTTGATGCTGCTGTCAGTGCGAATACTGCGGGACAGCAGGCAGGTGGTTACTGTATTTTTAATTTGCCATGGCACCACTGTTCATTGATTAGCTATTTGCTGTTAAGACATGAATGTCATGTGTTAGCAGAGCTGACGTCAGAACATATTTTGCTACTGGGATGTGCAAAAGTCTTGAGCCAGCCCAAATTAGGGTTGACTCACTGTTTTTTTTTCACTAGTTGTGCATTTGACTAAGGTCGGTGTCACTATTGGTAGCATGAGGCGATACCTGGGCCCTACAGAGGTTGCATAGTGGACCAGCAGAGTCTCAAGAACATGGAGGAGATTCCAGGAGACAGTGCAGTTACTCTAGGAGAGCTGGACAGGGCCGTAGAAGGTCCTTAACACGTCAGCAGGACCAGTATCTGCTCCTTTGTGCAAGAAGGAACAGGATGAGCAGTGCCAGAGCTACAAAATGACCTCCAGCAGGACATTGGTTTAGTGGTGGGTCAGTGATGGAGGCATATCCATGGAGGGGCGCACAGACCTCTACAGGCTAGGCAACAGCACCCTGACTGCGATTAGGTATCAGGATGAAATCCTTGGACCCATTATCAGACCCTACGCTGGTGCAGCGGGTCCTGGCTTCCTCCTGGTGCACAACAAAGCCCAGCCTCATGTGGCGAGAGTATGCAGGCAGTTCCTGGAGGATGAAGGAATTGATAGCATTGACTGGGTTCCATGGTCACCTGACCTAAATCCAATAGAACACCTCTGGGACATTATTTTTCAGTCCATTCGACGCAACCAGGTTGCACCTCAGACTGTCCAGGAGCTCACTGATGCCCTGGTCCAGATCTGGGAGGAGATCCTCCAGGACACCATCCATCATCTCATTAAGAGCATTACCCAGTGTCAGGCATGCATACAAGTACGCGGGGGCCATACAAACTACTGAGTGCAGTTTTCAATTGCTGCAATAACATTTTGGCAAAATGGACTACCCTGCCACATCATTTATTCACTTTGATTTTGAAGGTGTCTTTGAATTCAGCCCTCTGTAGGTCGATAATTTTCATTTCCATCAAACGGTGTGGCACCCTTTCGTTCACATTCCACACATTACCCAGTCCATATCAGTACAGATGAAATCTGATGTGTTTTCAAAGTGTTCCTTTAATTTTTTTGAGCAGTGTAGAAATGAGGGGTGGCTTAAGACTTTTGCACTATTTCAAAGAATAATTCACATGTAGCGATTGAGGTGGGAGGCAGTGGCGCAGTGAGGTCGCTGATTCGAGTCCCCGTCTGAGAGCATGCTGTCGCTGTGTCCCTGGGCAGGACACTTAACCCACAATTTCCTCTTGTGTTTTTCTACCTGCAAATCCGGTGTTCCTTCTGCTGCCTCTCTAATGAATCCCTCGTTCTCCACACAGACTCCAACTCAACAGTCTTAGGCTGCAGCTGGTGATGGCAGTCCTTGTTCTGCTCTACAATGTGACCCTCTAACTAGAAGGAGATCTGGCAAAGAGCATATGTAGCTGCAGGTCAAGACAGTGGAGTCACCAGCAGGACAGACTCACCAGAGATGCAGTTGAATGCAGGGTCAGCAAAGACATAACTTACATCATTTTAAAAAACAAAAACATTGTATGAGTTTTTCAGTTATGACCAAAACTTACCTTTGACCTTTGATGACCAAAATCTATTCAATTCTTCTGGCAGTTCAAGCCATTAAAAGAGTGGGATGGGAGCACCAGGGTGGCTCAGCGGTTGGGCAGGCGACCACATATGCCGCGTGGCGGTGCAGACGGCGCTGGCTCGAGTCCCGACCTAGTCGCCAATTACTGCATGTCTTCCCCCACTTTCCTGTCTCTCTCCACTGCAAAATACTATCTAATAAAGCTGTCAAAAAAATAATAAAAAAAAGAGTGGGATGAACATGAATTTAAAACTGCCTTGACTTTTAATCACTAAATGGATTAATGACTCAGCTGTTGCTAGCTGAGGTCCACCTTGCTAGTAATGGGTTGGACCCCCCCCCCCCTTTGCCTTCAGAATGACTTAATTCTTATACATGTATTATAATACAGATTCAACAAGGTGCTGGAAACATTCGTCAGAGATTTCGGTCCATATTGCCATGATAGCATCACACAGTTGCTGCAGTTCTCAATCATGATGCAAATTTCCTGGTCCACCACATCTCAAGGGCACTCTCTTGGGTTGGCATCTGGTGGCTGTGGAGGCCATTTGAGTACAGTGAACTCATTATCGTGTTCAAGAAGCCAGTTTGAGGTGATCGGAGCTCTGTGACATGGTGTGTTAGCAGCCAGGTGCTGCTAATCAAATGTACTAATGTAATGTGCTGATGATAACTGATCATCGGCAAGCGTGACCAACTGAACCTGACCAGCCTGAACTGTTGATCCAAGACAGGATGGATCCATGCTTTCGTCATCTGAATATTACAGCAAAAATTGAGACTCAAACCAGGCAATGTTTTTCCCACCTTCTATTGTTACATTTTGGTAAGCCAGTGCGAATTGTGCCCTCAGTTTCATGTTCTTAGCTGACAGAAATGACACCCAGTGTGGTCTTCTGCTGCTGTAGCCCATCTGCTTCAAAGATCAACATGTAGTGTTCAGAGATGCTGTTCCACATACTTTGGTTATAACAAACAGTTATTTGAGTTACTGTTGTGCACCAACCGCCAGCATCCTGAGCTGAAGAGATAAAAAATCATCACTTCAGGTCAGAAATGTAAAAATAAAATCAACACGCACAGATCTGAGATCTGCTCTTTGGCCTTGAGGTGAAATTAAAGATTTCATGACTTGGGAACCACGGACACAACCAGTTATCATGAGCTGATTGTGAATTCGGATAAATCACGGTGAGAATGGCGACTCAAAGTGCGGATCATCATTCTAAAAAGATCACACGATCTTCTGGCCCAATCATCCGCCCCTAGCTGGATGTGCTGTGCAGATTTGCAGAGCAGATGGATAACTCACTCATCCTCAACTATAAGACATTTTCCTTTTTTTATATATTTCATTTTAACAAACAACGTACTTCAGGAGAAAAAAAATGCAGCTTTACAGCCAATTGTAGGCAGATGGTTTTTCTCTGAAGAAAGCAAAGCTGGTAGTTTCCCATTGTTACAGTCTCTATGCTAAGCACAACTAAACATGCCCCAAAGAATCTTGGGAGGAAAGTGGATGACAATAATTCCTTAAATGATTAACTTTTCTTTTATAAATAGCTCTACAGATGGCGCACAGATTTGTCTAGCACTCTCACCATTGACTGCTCTGCTGTAAACTTGTTATGTCTGTGCCTTGAGACGGCAAACTGGATTCTACAAATTCTTTTTAATTTAAATAAGGCTGAATTTTTTCTTTTTCTTTTGGGGCAATAAATAAAAGAAGGCTGGCAATCAGAGGGCTAACCTTGAGTCTAGGACACCCATGTTAACAATGTCAGTGTAATCATTGATGAGAATCTAAATTTTTACTGGCCACATCAACGCTGTAAGAAAAATCATTCTGGCATCTTAAAATTATTATTATTATTATTAATGCTATGTCCAAGTAAATCTTTGTAAGCTTGAGTCCTGCAATGCACCCTTACTGGCCCCCCTATAAGACTGTAAGGAAACCCTGTCCCCAAAAACCCAAGTAGAGCACTCGTTGCTATAATTCACAGATCTTTGTACTGGCTTCTTTTTTTCCTTTTTTTACGTATTTTTGTTTTTTCTTATCTTTTCCTTGTAGGACACTCTGAATAACCTCTGTGTGTGATTAGCTGCTGTATAAATTAACCTGCACTGATGAATAAATGAATCATTTGTTCATACTGCTGAGAGACTTGTGTCACAAATAGAGGGGAAAGAGTTCAAATTAGGACACGTTTAGGTGCAATATGTCTATTTCTCTCTCCAAGTTAGATCAAGAGGAAAGTCGAGCCACGGGAGGGGAAAAAAAAGAAAAAAAGAAAACACCAGCAGCGATGATGAAATCTGTAGTGATCATCGATATATGTACTATATATAAACACATCTCACCAAAGAGCCTCTGCTCTTGGTGATGTGCCTCTAATGTGAGCATTAGAGGCGTGTTTCTGTATCGGTTTTTGGCCGACAGTGGCTGTGCAAGGATTTAGATTGTATAGGGTTTCATTATTAAGCTCAGTGAGTCAGAGTATTAGTCTTGCTAGTTATTTGATCCAATCGGAAAAAGCATTCAAATCTCTACTAGCAGTAGTTAGTAATACTTAGTTTAGGTTACCCGTTTTTAACTCTTTTTAACTGGAGGGAAATTAAAAGGTAGTGCTGTTCATTCGTCCTCAGTTAAAGTCTACTTTCTGACAAAGACATGTCACAAAGCATCTCTTTGATTTACAACTGCAGCAGACCGAACGTGGAAAAACATGCGTACTGCAATTATTTTTCTTAACACGTGTAAGTCAGTCTGTCATCTGTTTTATAAATGGTTGGTCCATTAAATGTGAATTTGTTTCAAATTGTGGTTCTTTACACTAAAGTGAATGTGGGGAAGGAAGGGGTGCCAAAAGAAAGCCTGAACATGACATCACAGCTTGGGTTTGCTCGTGTGGCTGCTTGTTTTGCAGCCACAGGAGCTGGGCAGCTTGCAGTCATTGGGTCAGCCATGAAGTGCCCTGTATGCCAAAGACTCTAGAGTCAAATGTGAGGCTAAAGTCCAGACCTCAACCTGACTGAAATGCTGTGATGGCACCTTAAGAGGGCTGTGCATCAGCAAATAGCCACAAACCTGATGCGGGTCAAAATTCCTCCACTATGATGTGAGGATGTAATGTAAAGGATCACTTCAGGTTATTGCTGCTAATAGTGACGCTACGAGCTCTTGAATCACGGGTTCATTTAGTTTAGTGAGAACCTTCTTGTCCCCAGGACTGTATATGTGTCGTCACCTGCACTGATCTCACCGGTTCGTGTTGAAATCAGGCGTGTGCCATCATTGCATTAAGCTGCTGGATCGCAGACTTCAACTTTACAGTTAAGGAAAACATCCATCAGCTTGCATACTTCACTTAACTTTCAGCTGCACAAACATAAAAGATCACATAGCGCGGGGGCCACTCCGTACGCTGCATAAATATTTTTAGAATCCGTTACCATGGATCGGCTCATACTGTATAAAAATCTTCCATATGTACTAATGCTACCCAAACTGAGTATTATGCTCTTCAGGTGTGATGAAATCTGGCACACTGGAATACATTAGAGATAATGAATTTCCCTCGTCTGCATTTGCATGGCAAACAGAGCTGGCCGAGGCAAGAGGTGTTGGAGTGATGAGGCTTACAGTTCTCGGCATTTCTATTTTTCCTTTTTATGTGGGAAGTGACACTGTCACGCTCGTGCCTCACTGACAAATGAAAAATACAAGGTTGATGACTACTTTTTCATTTGTTTCTTCCGTGCTTCCTGTCAAGATTTGGAGATGTCTTTCTAAGCCCTTGTATTTGGTACCTGCTCATTATCATTGCTTCCCCACATTTCTGCAAGATTACAGGTTTCTCAAGCAAACAAGACAACAACACAATACAGACAGACGTGCTAAAAGAAAGAGTGAAGTTAATGGGTGCGCGGCCACACTCAGACAGAAGCACAGTGCCTCGAGTCTGCTATCTATTTTGTCCCTTTTCTCCCTCACACACGCATGCTGACAGTCAGTCACAGCAGGGAAGTCGGACATGTTTGCCCCCCAGCTTTTCCTCTGTTTCAACCCTGAAAATGCTGAATCAAATGCTACACCGTCTCCCTCACTGCGGCCTTGCTCACCACCAAAAAAGCATAAAAGCTGCAGACAGATTTTTCTCCTAAAGTGTTTTTTTTTTTTTTCCAAGGGGTTAGCGCATGTGTGAGTATTTGTTTTCCCCTTCCGTCATTTGGTGTGAGTGTGCTGTGGATTTGTATGTGTGTGCGCGTGCATGCATATTTCTGTGACAAGGCTATTCATCTCAAACAGTCCCATCTGTGAGCAACAGCCTTGTTTACTTATCCCTCGACCAGAGAGCAGCAGCAACCTGTCCACAGGTAAGCGTGCAGCCAGAGCGCAGGACAAGCTGGTGAGGGGGGGTCCGGTGAGGGTGGGGGGTCCGATTCTGTCTTCGTGCGGGGATAAATCATTCTTTACACGGGCGCCAAACTTCCAAACCTTTGTCTCTGCTCATGCTGTCTGCTCATCGCTGCAGAGTCATCCTTTTCTGCTCTCCGTTTTGCTGCATCGTTTGCCACTTTCTCACTCCAGTTTAATTTACTCATCTTTCCAAAGCAATTTCTTTCAGTCCTCTCAGTCCTCCTCTCCTTGTCCTCGCTTAAGGCCCCCCTCCCCCCTTTTTTGCCATTTTTTTTCTCTCTCTGCTCTCCCACACCTTTCCCTTTGCTCAGTGGCTGTCTAGTTATCTGTCTAAAGCCATCCTTTCCCGCACTTCAGTCTTTCTCTCTCCTCTCCTCCTCACCATTCACCGGTCCAACTCGTCTTTCTCATCCGCTGGTCAAAGCTTCTTTCAAAAACATAATCATCTTCTTTCCTCAACCTGCCTCGCTTCTGTCTCAGCACTGATTCTCATCACCATATTCTTAGCCCCATTCTCCCTTTCGGTCCCTGACAGAGGACAGGGAACAGCCGGCATGAGCTGATGGGGTGAAATAGCACCCAGTGATGAATATTCATCTCGTCCCGCCAGTCGCCGTGTCACAGAGGCCTGTGGAACACAGATGCCACCATGTATTTGTCTCAGCCAAGATGGGACCCACGGGAAGTTTTCTCCTCTTTAAGGCAGAGGAGGGGAAAAAGCTCAGTGATTCCCACCCATACCCACACCCAACTCATACATTCAAGCCACTTCAAGCCCATGTTAAAGACAGATGGAGAATGATGGAACTGTGCTGAACTGTGTAACCAGAATCACACATTTAGGTGCAACTTAGGTAGCAGACAGCTGGAAAAATGCTGCGTAGTTATAGACCAATAAAGCCTTTTTCTTCCTTTTCTGGATGAAATTTTTCTCACAGGTGGCACTGTGATGTAAATGATCGTACTCTGGCTTTCTTTTCCTTTGCAGGTTTTCTCTGCGTACTCTGATTTTCTTCCATAGTCCAAAGACATACGAATGTGAGCATGAATGACCCGTCTGCGATGGACTGGCAACCTGTACAGTGATAAAATATACACTTATTTATGTGAATCAGATTTTACAACTTCTCCTTTTACTTTCTTCTCTTTTTTTGGCAGTGAGAGATTGTAATCAACAATCAGCCTTTCTCAACAATCAACAGTCTCTGATTTCCCGCTCACATTCATTTCTTTCCCTCCAGGCGTCTCATTTAACTGAGACTGATCTTGACTTTTGTGGCTTCTCAGACTTCGAGTTGAAGCCGGGGTGCATTTTGAAATTGAGCATGAAAACAACTGTGTGCAAACATGAAAAACAGAAAACAAAACAAAAAAAAAAACACACACAACAAAAACACTGCACCTCTGCATCAGAATGTAATACAGTCACATTATAACAGGCTTGGCAAATACATCACGATGTGCATGAAGCGACTGAAGCTTCTGCTCTGCTGTCGTGACTAACAGCAGACAAAAGCATCAGATCCATGCGGGGAGATTAGGGGACTGTAACAGTATGAGCTCACCAAAAATACTACATTTTTCCATTACCTTTTTTTTACATCGATTTTCACCTTTTATGGCTCGACTGGAGCTTTTTTCAGTCGCCCTTTTTTTGAGGCAGCCTTTTCTTCTGCATTTGGATAACTGCACCTGACAGGAAAATTAGAGCCACCAGCTCTTAAAGAATCAGCCTGATATCTATAAATATGTACGAAAGAGTAGCAGGTGATGACACACCTTAATCTCTGTTTTCTGTCAGCATTCTTCAGTTTCTTTTTAAACCAGATCGGGAGAGCTATAACCCTACTATTAACTACTGACCCCTTGTGACCTCTTACACTTGCAGTATGCAGTATTTCATTAGTCCCAGGACATCACAAACACCTTCAGTGTAGCCACTGGTCTGATTATACAGTGGCACTTGAAGGATGCTTAAAACCAATCTTTGTCTTTGATTGTGTTGCCTGCCTTGGTGGACCAAAGCAGCAACACTTTCCTTTAATATTACTGCAAATTTTAAACACTTGCCGAGAGACTCTGCTTCAGACTCGCAGATGATTTTCTCTGAAGGCTCCCTGTAAAATGCAGAAGAAAAATAAGGCTAATGGATTAAAAGAGAGCGGGGTCAGATGGGGCGAATATGCTGACATGATTGGGGTTCCTGCCCAATTAACTGGAGATCACTTAAATGGTTGGCGAGCTGAATAGGTCATTATCCTGAAGAGCTTTAAAGAAACCCATTAGGGCTTTTCAAAGCTGGACCCATGACTCTTCCACTTTAGTTTTACATTTCTCCAATAAAAAAAAGAAAAAAACACATGGCTGCTTCTGCTCTATGGATGCTGTTGGCCTTTTTTTTTCTCTCTCTCTCTTTTTTTGTTAAATTCTTTACCTTGATTGAATCTAAGGAACAGGTTCAGTCATGCATGCCAGTGTGTCTGCAAGCTCAATTCTCTACACACTCTATCAGACATTCAGTGCTATAAGCTGTGACGCATTGTATAAGCTATAGAGGAACTTTATCCTTTTACACCAAGCTAAGCCAAAAGGAAAAAGACCAAAGAACAAATCAATGTTTTCCACAAACTGAGCACTGCACACAAAACAAATCCAAGAAATATTGACTTTCACGTTAGCCCTGAAAAAGAGATGGTAAACTAAACAAAGTACAAATGTTTCCCTGAACAGCCAGAGAAACATGAATTGCAACATCAATATATACAGCTGCAAAGGGACTGGGTGCAGAAAAGTCTTTTTCAACTGGATTCCACATGCACGGTGTGTGGGAATCATTCATTCATGCAACAGCAGCTCTACATAATCACACCCTAACTGTGAACATCACAGCAGCATCTCCTATATTAGTCATGCAGTCCCACCAGCACGTTAAACATGAAGCAGTCTGTTTCAGCCTCCTCCGAATCCCCCGTCATCCCTTAGCTGAATTAAAACTAAGTTTATTTAAAATAGTTTTTTTTTTTTTAATGGCGGCTGTATAAAGTGGTAAAAAGTCCAACATAAAATTATGATAAGACTGGGAGACCTGGGTATGAGTGTAAGTCCTCATGAATGTGAGAGTGCTACTAGTTTCTCACTTCCCTTATGCAAGCTGGCTCTAATTCACAAAATAAAATCAGCAACAGTGACAAACAGCTAAATTAATCTTAGTTACTTTTCATTTTAAGTGGATTTCGGTTTGCCTGTTTTTCTACTCTTGCACCTGCATGGCACGAAAGAGAGGTGACATCTTTATTACGTTCATCTCACACACACACAGTTCTCGCTGCCCCACCCATCTGCTGTTCAGACCCTCTATCTGCAAGGGCCAGCTAATCAGGAGAAGGCGGGCTCAAAGGGAGAGGAGCTAAAATGTCTTGAACTGAGAGGACGTGCAAAGATCCAATACAGTATAAATAAGTTATAAAATAATTATTTTGAACTGTGAATCATGCAGAGCGACTCTAGTAGAGTTGAGGAATAAAACTGAACCAGATCCGGCAGATACGCTCGTGTGAAAGAGGAAAGGTTTCACAGGATTCTGTGCTGTGCTCTAAATAACTAAGCACATCCTGCGGTTCAGTAGCATGTACCTCCTTTAGCAGCAATAACGTGAAGCAATTATTTTCTGTATGACTTCATCAGTCTCTCACATCAGTGTGGAGGAGTTTTGCCCCACTCTTCTTCACAACTTTGCTTCATTTCATTGTGGTTTGTGGCTATTTGCTTCTGCACAGGCCTGTTAGGGTCCAGCCACAGTTTTCGGTCAGATTGATTTCTGGGCCTTGATTCTTTTCCTTTCCGGTCATTCTGTTGTAGATTTGCTGGTGAGCTTGGGATCACTGTCCTGTTGCATGACCTAATTTCTGCCGAGATTTAACTGTCAGACAGACGACCTCACATTTGACTTCTGTATACTTTGGTATACAGAAGAGGTCATGGTCGACTCAGTGACTGCAAGGTGCCCGGGACCTGTTGCTGCAAAGCAAACCCAAATCAGCACCCTCCACCCCTTGCCTGACAGTTGGTAGGAGGTGTACATGGTGTTGAACATTATGGCCAAACATCACCACACTGGTCTTGTCTGTCCAAAGGAAAGTGCTCCTCACCACTTGTGGTTTATTTAGATGTGTCTTTGCATACCTGAGCTGCAGTGCCACGTTCTTTTTAGAGAGAAGAGCCTTTCTCATGGCAACCCTTCCAAACAACTCGTACTTGTTCATTCAATTTCAATTCGCAGGACTTCATGGGGTCCTTTTTGCACGTCTGTATATAAATTTTACATGTGCTCCGTCAGGTCCTTGCTGTCTTTTGGGACCCAACATGCTTCTTTACTCGCTTGCGTCTCTTGCCAGGTGTGTAGCATGGCTTCTGGTTGAATTCACTCTGCTGGTGATGAAAAAGTACATAACTTATTGCTGCTAATGAACTGCTCATTTGTAATGGTGGTACATAATGGTGATGAGCAACAGGAGTTCACAGTTTTCCCCACGTTTTTATTCCTAACCACATCTCTTGCAGCAGAGCCCCGGTAGAGACATTGCCATATGACCTAATTATCTCTCATTAGTGGCCTCAGTAATTACAGGCCCTTTTACAGCTCCATCTCCTCTGTCTCACATAGGAGGGGATTTCAATTAGGCTTGCCTTGCAGCTCTGCCTGCCTTACTCTCACAGCTAAGCCACGCTGTCACCTGTGTAGCCAAGCATAGCCAAGTGGCACGCAGCCCTATGCTCACGGAAAGTTCCCAGCAAGTGTTTCTGCAGCTGAGTTTTATTCATTCCATATCATACCCCCATCAATGAGACATGACAACGAGACAGCTTGAGGAGGTATCTTCTTTCACTGAAGAGAAAAATAACCTTTTATGCCATCTTCTTCAAACAGCACATCATGAAAAATACATAAGAAACAAATTATGTATTGCAGCAGATCTTCCTGTCACAGGTAAATAGCATGTGATATGCAAAGTCTCAGACATCTGAGTGACAGAAAATGCCTCCATCAAGCCAGATTCGTCAAACATGACTGGAAGGGAGAAAAGAAGATTGAATCATCGACCCTTACATTATTCAG
>JAVDPK010000881.1:676563-693650 GCA_034780415.1 Cichlasoma orientale | reverse complement strand
GGGAATATATTTAAGAAAACTGCGTATCTGGTCGTCAGTCCTCCACTGTCGCTTTGGCTACAGCAGCTGTGCTGGATCAGAAATATCAGTTTTCTTCCAACAAAAAAAAAAAAAAGGGGCTCATTGGTGTTGCAGAACCCCCGGGGGGGAAGGCTCTTATTTCATGAAGATCGGGATGGGAAGAAGCAAGCCTTCAAGTTACGTGCTGCAATAAGTAGGTAATGATGCATAATTATTTTGATTTCAGCAAAATTTTGGAAAATCATTAAGCCCATTTTCACAGTCTGGAGCCAGAACATTCCAGGTAAGAGGGATGCATCGCGGGGAGTAAGTAGCTCTCCAACAGTTGAAGTTGATAAAGGGATCGGGTTGGGATAGGGCACGGATAAAAGTAGCTCAACAGAGATGAAAGAGGAAAAATTAATTGTGACTCTCAAGAGACATGGAGTGGTGGAAGGACGAACTCTGGAAAACTGAAAACAGGATGGGGAGACTAAAGGACCCGACTGGGACAGAGTCTGGATGGAATGAGTGGACCTCTTAACACTTCCACCCTTTACTAGCAGCAAGGCCCCTGTAGTGACAGAGACATGAATAAAATAGATCAGAACAAGATCAAAAGTCATTCAGTGAAAAGGTAGGGTAAAAATCGTACCTTTTATAAAGGATGGTAAAGGCCGGGTCCACAAGGAGGAGCACCGGGGACTGCTAAGAGCCTTTGAGTCGCCCCTGACATTATGTATTGCTTCATCTTTCACTCCCCACAGGACAAAACCCTGCAACTGTAACATCACAAGCTATACAACATAACCACTAACAGCACCACCAATCACACCTCAGGGTACCATTAGCTGCTAATTTATAAATATTTTAGTCTTTATTTGACACTGTTTAACTGAAATGCCGAAATGCTGCTGCTGTTGTGTTTCCTGAGACTAAAACGGGAACACACATGGGTAAAATTTGGCAAGGATGCTGAAAAATGTTAATCGCTTTGCATACTTTGGCATGTATATGCAAAGTTATTAGGAGGATAAAAACAGTCCAATTTCCATGTTCTATAAAAGCCGCTGCAAATAATTATTCGGTAAATAAGACGAAGGCCTTTGTATGTGTCATTCAAATGGTGTGCCAGCAAGTACGGACGTGTCTCCAGAGATAATCCCTGGTAGAAATTGTGCGCTCTGTCACTCCCAGATACACCCCTGCATGCATACACCTTGTTGGTTTTAAGTAAAGTGTATATCGCATGATAAAGGCCGGGACTCTGGCCAGTGCTGAAAAAGGCATCAGTCAAAAGTGCAACGTGTGATGTGTTCAAATGAGGCTGCAGCTATTTTCAAAGATATTTTCAAAGTGGTTTCATATCAAATGGGTGACAAAAATGCAGCTCCCCCCACACACAGGTAATTATTAAGCTGCCATAACAAATGAATGGGGATACTACCGTGTATCCTTAAATATCCCAACTTCGCATTCAAGGCATATACAGGTTAAAAATAGCATTAATACCTACAGTGCTGCATTGATGACATTCCTATATCCGGTTAATCTAATCTCCTTATACGAGTGCAGTCCTTGGGCGGCATAAAATATGACAGCTGTATTTCACCATATTAGAGGCTCTCTCTGTGAAGGATAATGGCCAGTAAGGAGAAAATTGGACAGGCTTGCTTTTAGAGTGGATTCAACCTGCCCAAACTGACGTCACTGACACCAGGGGCCGCTCCTGAGTGACTGCAGCTTAGCGAGAGATGACATGACAAGCACATAGTGCTTTCTGCTGCACATCCCCGGTGTCATAAGTGACCCACTTTCCCCCCCTCTAATTGCAATTCCCTCTTTAAAACTGTATTACTATGCACAACTGAAGATTCATTGTGCAGCGGCAGTCTGCAGTGAATCGCAAAAAAACGAAAGGGGAATTAGTGTTTATTCTCAAAGTACATCTGCGTGTTTATTTTGCAAGTACAAGCAAATATGTTATTATACACTTCACACCCCTTGCACTCAAATAATGTGTTTATATTATGTGATTTTATTCAAATCCTGTGAATAAAAGGGGGCCACGATAGGGGCTGAAGACAAAGTCGGACCTGCCCTTCCTCCCAGAATCAGGCAACTTTATACACTGACAAGTTTGCACCGTGAAGCTTTCTCCAGCAATGCCCACCAAAACATTAAGACCAGAGGTCATCTTAAATGAGCGGGTTTACAATATGTGCTGTGCCCTGTGATTAACAGCTTCTTTAGCGTACTAACAAGACAGATTTCCATTATTTCTAGCCGGCAGTGCGTTTTCATTTGTCCAGTTTAGGTTACATATTTACCGGGTCAGATCAAATGGCAGCAGGAGGAGAGGCAAAAAAAAAAAAAAAAAGCCCCAAAACATCTATTGCAGCTCACCAGACTGCGATAAAGTGATGAAGTGCAAGAATGCCCACAGACAAACATTTCAGTGTTACATCTTCATCAGCGTCTCATCGTGCATCACAAGTCCTTGTACATACAATGTGGTTTTGTTATAAATCTCAACTCTTGCGAGTTGATTAGGCTCTCCAGAATGCTTCGTTAAACAACTTATCAGTGGACAATGGAGTGTAGCGTGCCGGGGAATCTAGAAGACCAGCCAGTATGTTCTCCAAATCAGCAGAAGAAGTCCGCAGTGCTTTGAAATGAGACACGGAGCTGCAGTCTGATGTTGTATTAAAATGCCATTATAATTGAATGGGAAGTGGAAAACAGTAGAGAGTTTAGAGATGCTATTATCGAGTATGAAGAAAAGCCACCTCATCTGATAAGACCTCCTGGACACGCTGTAATTTATGTGAGCGAGTGCTGCGTGGCTTCTCCTGGGTTCCAAATGCAGAACTGGGTTTATCAACCAACTGCTTAATGGCTGGCAGAGAGAAAACCTCCCACACTTCCTGTTTTCCTGCTGGGCCTCACTCACAGGGGATTTTCCAAAAATGAATAATACATCTTCTCCATTTAATTTGGAAAGCAGTCATAATGAGGCATTTCCCATCCCCGGGCTCTCAGGTGCCACGAGCACTACGCGGTTGAATTCAAAGTTAACTAAACTGACGTAAGGGCGAGACTCTTAAGATATGCACAGTATTCATATTTTAAAGGAGTGCAGATTGCTTAAATTAGTTCAGAGTGGCAGAAGCATGAAGATCACATGAATGGTCATGTGAGAAGGTATGTGAAGCATGACAATCATAACTCAAGCTTTCCAGCCCAAAGCAAGACTCTAAACAGGGTTTCCGCTTTAAAGTTTCCAACATGCACACTATGACTATTTTCAGGCTCCATTAACGCTAAATTAAATGAAACGTGAAAGATATTCTTGTTAGTAAATCTTTATCAAATTGCGTATACAGTACACTGCATGCCTTGGACCACATGGCTGAAAGTCAGTTAAACAGCTAGTTACTGTTTTACGTCTGGGAAAATAGCAAATTGGGAACAAGGGTGGTTTGTCTGAGTCCAATTAATGAAAAAAAAAAGTTATAATCAACAAAAAGTGCTCCTAGGAAACACTGTGACTGCTTCCATATTATATGAGAAGGCCGGTGGAAGGGAGTGTTTTATCAGAAATGGGTAAAGACCAAATCAGAGCTGAAAAGCGAGTTCATCACGTGGACACACAACGACTGCTGTGTGTTTTGTGTGTTTGTTAAATGTGTCAACAGGCAGTTTTTCCCAAACATGTGACCAATAACTTTAAAGCCTTGTCAAGCTCGCGTCTGAGGTCTTCTGCCCCCTGGTGGCCAGAAATCAATAAATGTTGCTTTATATCATGCTGCCAATGACCACAAAACACACTCATCACAGCATAACACAAAGCTGGTTCAACTTCAGGGAAATCGGTGTAGCCAGTTAGGAAGCATGCGCACTTCTCTAGTTTTGATTTTTGCTAGTGTTTGTGTTACTGCTGTTTATCATAAGGCGGTACTGTACATGCGGCCCTTTTTAGGTTGCACAGCTAGTCCAGCTCTTCGAGGATGAGAAGGTTCTCTGTGTCTCCCAGCACACTCTCGGCAGTGTGGAGGACATACCACGATGTGGGACTTTTTGCTGAGGTAGAACCCAGCATCAGGACCGGTATCTGCTCTTTTGTGCAAGGAGGAACAGGTGGAGCACTGCTAGAGCTATAAAATGACCTCCAGCTTGTTACCCATGTGCATGTTTCTGACCAAACTGCCAGAAACACACTCCATGAGCACAGCATGAGGCTCAGCGTCCTTTAGTGGGGCCTGTGCTCAAAGACCAGCGCTTGGCAGCTCAACCGCAGGTCCCCTGGCCCCTGTTCTCTTCACAGATGAGAGCAGGGTCACTGAGCACATGTGAAGGGTGTGAAAGAATCTGGAGATGGTGTGGATGGAGGATGAAATCCATTATCAGGGTTCCTGCTGGTTGAAGAGAATTCCCAGGCTTATGCGACCAGAGTGTGTAGGAAGTTCCCGGATGATGATGGCAGTGATGCCACTGACTGGCCTTCACATTCTCCAGAACCTTGTTACAGATCAGCGCATCTGAAGCCATCAAATAGCGCCGGTCCAGGAGCTTACTGACGCCTTGATCCAGGTCTGGAAGGAGATCCATAGAGGGCTGATTTTGGTTTCCACTTTTTGTCTGAATGAAGAAAAGAGCAGCATGAAGAGCAGGAAGGAGACATAGGGGAGTATTAATGCGATAAAGGGGTACGACCCATGAAAACCCTCCAGGCCTGGGTAAAAACACAGTGACACACTCTCACTGTAATTTTACCATAAAGGAGTCAACCACTCCACGGATGTAAATTTATTGAGGAGGCTGTAACATTTTATAGCTGGTACTCTGTACTGGATGTGACCACATTTGCTCGGAGATTGAAATTATGATCTCAGACATACTGCTGAAGAGTCATAACCTCGCCCAAATTATTTTTTCATCACTTTTTTTTTTTTAAAAATTGCAATTAATGGCTAATTGCGAGCTGTAAAGCAGCAGACGGTTTTCTGCACGATAAAGATACGAGTACGTTTTGCTCTGCTTGTATTATTTTTGATGAGTTTGCACGCCGGCGCACGCGCACGGCCTCTCACTCTGTTTCTCAGAGAAGGAAAAGTGAGTGAAAGTATTTCTTTGATTGAAATAGTGATGAAAAATATCAAGACCGCCTCCCATGCAGAAACAGATGGCATCCAGTTTGCTATATAATCCCTTCTGAGTCACTATCAGAGCATCAGGAGCATGTGGCCTTTATCAGTCTAGACTACTTTATCACTTAGCTTATTTACAGATCAACAAATCAATTTGGTGTGAAAAACAAAAAGAGCGAAAGAGAAAGCAGAAAATCAAAGATATCAAAGTCCCTGTTTTCATTTCTTAGTGTGAAGTTATTTACTCGGCTGTTTCCCCGCAGACCACGCTGCCTTTTCATTGGTAATGAGCAAAAACAGAAATCCTACAGAGGCATCCCACAGCAGAGGGAGCTTAATTAAGAAATAATTGACTTATATTTTCAATTAATAGAGTTGTTTGAAGTCTCACTCTGACAAACCACACCTATAGAAAGCAGGCACCTTGTGCATATTGGTTGGGATGCGGAAGAGATGTTTTTCAGAGACTGGAGGAGAAAACATGAAATAAACGGCTTGAAATTGGAAATCTAAAGCGATGGGAGATGCCACGAGAGAACGTCTCACTCGTGATGCCTGATAGACCGGATGAGCCTGCGAGAGAAAATGTAATACTCCCTCTGCGCGTGTGAGTGTATATGTGTGCTTGTTTTTTCTTTTTTTCCCAAGGAAAGCAGCGCTCTTTAAAATGATTCCAGGTATAATTTGCAGAATTATGGGGGGGGGGGGGGGGGAGAAAAAAATCATCATGCCAAATTTATTTTTATTACATTCCCGCCATTAATTCGAGCTTAACACGTGAACGCCCACGTACTCCACTTCAAACATGCAATCTCCCTGCCATGTGTTCGGTGGAGAATGCAGAAATTTACAGATCGCGCAGATCTGTTGTGACATCTAATATGAGTGGCGTTTAGCTGTCATCGCCGAGCCTTCCTCCACCTCCACTCCAATAGACACTCCACTTAGCTTTGGCCTGGGAGAAGAGGAACATTTGAAATTCTAGAGATGTATGCATGAAAGGGAATAGAAATGATGCCTAATGTATATGAATGGAAGCCGTGGCATTCAGGTATTTCACACTGCATGCCCTGACAGAGGCCAAAGTGAATAAGTTGTCAACTCGCATTGAAATTCATATTGTATCTCTGGCTGGGGCTGAGCCCATTTTCTCCACTGTGCTCTCGCCATGAGCCATACAATAGTCAGGGAGACATCTAATGAGGCAAGAAAAAAATATTAAGAGGAAAATCCTTAAACTCAGGAGTTGGCATACTCAATGACCACACTCTAAATTCAATGAGAAAATCTTTTGTCGGAGCTTCAGGCTGGAGCTTCGGGCTGGTGGGTGGGGGAGAACAAAACGCGGGGAGAAGAAAAGATTGAGTGAGTGACTGAGATGGGCTGTGACAATGTCAGCTTTGGTCTGGTCAGCCTGCACAGACGATGAGTGAATATGAGGGCAGCTGGAAGAAGAAAGGCAGGAGGGGAGAGCCGGAGCACAAAACCAGAGCAGGAGGGGGCTGCCAAGTGGATAAGGACATTGTGAAAAAAAAAAAAAAAAAAAAAGTGAAAATCTGTGTAGGACAGCCACTCCACTCGCTACTACAGAGTATCAGGTGCTCTGGAAGACCTTCCCTCTTGACTGGGTGGGTCAGCGGTGCACTCCAGCTCGTGTACAAAGCAGATACCCAGATTTTGCCTTTGATCCACTGGCTCTGCTGCTTCATGCAGCTTGACCTTTAGGTCTTCTCCACAACCTTGCCCCACTCACCATCTGCTTGCCGTTCTCAGTAGCGGGGCTGCTAAAAACCAATTTGCAAAGTTGGTGAATAGTGCAAGATTGTTTTTTGCTATGAGAATTTTCTGTACTTCAGTTAATGGCCTTCAATTTATTCCCTCTGTAAGTGCTATTGAAGCCCGAGAGTGTTGAGGCTTTCATTTCAGCTGCACATTAAAGCGGCTGATTTCAGCGGCGAGCTCGTGCCTCGTGCTAATCAGGCAACGATCACCTGCAGTGTTTCGCTGGAATTCTCGGGCTTCGGTAGCACTCAGTGGAAAAACATCTTCCTGACCTTTCTCCGTTTAAACTTTAACCCAAGAGCGCCCTCCTTTCAAAGTTAAGACAACCAAGCGTGCTCATTTTGTAGCGTCGCTGCGTTTCCTGTCCCTGTGATTTCTTTGTGCAATTATCCTGAGCATCGTCCTCACCCGTCTGACTTCCAGCCTTTCTGTTCCACATGCTTATTTGTACACTGTGCTGTGTAACATGTCCTTTTTAATAGTCCTGTATTTCAAACCGAGCTGTGCGGTAATTAAATGTGGCCAGGCTCTTACAATCACAGGCTTTGAAAACACAACACACACACACACACACACACACGAAAGCACACAAAAAAAAAATCTGCAGCAGATACTGTAAATTTAATCCCCACTTGACACCAAGTCATCCATTTTTATCAAACTGCTTGTTGGTGAAGATCAACTCCTGATTTCTGTGCTTCCCTAATTGGACGTAATCACAAACAGCATTCATACACATGAAAACAGTCTGAGCGTCTGCTTGTTTGATGCCAATCATATTGTTTTAAATTGTTTAAAATAAGTAGCATTTGTGATTTTAAGGCCGGCTCTGCTATAGCTGCTTGTCTGCTCCAAGGAAACGCAGGGCGCAGCTGCTTGAATCGTGTCTGGCTACATACTGCCCCCTAGTGGGGAGGCTCCGCACTGTCAGGTGATGCTGCACCTGGACACAGCGTTATAGAGATGCCAAGCGGCTGGATGGAGACCAGCTTCCACAAACTGAATGTTTTGTTGGAAGACTGTAAATTCACACATAATCTTGCCACTAAACTAAAACTTACAGCAGTTATATAAACTAAGTGGAGTTTTGAATGCGTTGTTCTAATGTTTGCCGTTCAGACTTTGAATAAGTCCTGTAATTTTAACACAAAATGTGAACTCTTCTTCCCCATCAAAAGAACCAGAGTCTATAAACACAATAAAAAATTTCATTTCAAATATTAATGCTGTAAAAATGATAATTAGCAATTGTTGATGTCAGTAAAATTTTTGATTTCATTTATTAAGGGGAAAAAAGCTTTGCAGACCTAATCTAATAACTGCTTGTGCCGACCTTGGCAGCAAAGAACCGCAGCCGAGCGTTTGTGATAACTGGCAGTGAGTCTTTCACTTCACTGTGGAGGAATTTTTTAATTCAGCCATATTGGAGGGTTTTTGAGGTCATGCCAAAACATCTCAATCAGATTTAAGTCTGGACTTTGACCAGGCCACTCCAAACCTTCAAATTAAAAATTTTTTTTTTTTGATCCATTCAGAGGTGGGCTTGCTGATGTGTTTTGGATCATTGTCCTGCTGCATAACCCGAGTGCACTTGAGCTTCAGGACATGAACCGACCGCCGGACGTTCTCCTTCAGGATTTTCTGGTAGAGAGCAGGATTCATGGTTCCATCAATTACAAGCCATCCAGGTCCTGAAGCAGCAAAGCAGCCCCCAAATTATCACACTACCACCACCATGTTTGAGTGCTGGAATGATTCTCTATTTATGAAACGCTGTGTCTGTTTTATACCTGATGTAACGCGACTCAAACCTTCCAAAAAGTTCAGCTTTTTTCTCGTCCGTCCACAGAATATTTTCCTAAACGTTTTGGGGCTCATCAAGATGTTTTTTTGGTTTTCTCTTTGTGGTCAGCAGTGATTTTCAGCAGTCTCTTTCTTATTGTTGAATCGTGAACTCTGACCTTAACTAAAGCCAGTGAGGCCTGCTGTTCTTTAGAGGTTGTTCTGGGTCCTTTTGTGACCTCCCGGATGAGTCGTCGATGAGCTCTTGGAGTAATTTTGGCAGGCCGGCCACTCCTGGGAAGCTTCGCCACTGTTCCAGGTTTTCTCCATGTGTGGATAATGACTGGAGTCTTTGTAACCAGACTGATCGACGTCAGTGACTTATGGTATGATGGGCTGCTCTGCATCATCTTTGAGCCTGCTTCACCTTCTCATTCAGGTTCTATTTAAGTGATTTCTTGATTCAACAGGTCTGGCAGGTCTGGGTGTGACTAGTTCTCAGTTTTGAACTCAGCTTTCCAAAATGTGGTTAATTACATTTTGCTGTGGACAAACTGGGAAATGATGAGACGCGTCTGTCAGAAAACACAGACAGGAGCGCCCTGCAAAGGTTTGGACACCCCAACAGTTTTGAGCTCTCTGATAACTTTGACCAGGATGCCAGATCTTAATTACCTTTTAAGGGCTATGGCTTACTCACAGTCGTTATTAATAAAGGTCAGGCCATGCAAATTTTAAAGCTTTATAAACACTCCTTAAACCTTGCTCGAGTAATCAGCAGAGATTGGCTCCTCACAGCAGCTGCATGCCACTCGGAGAATTAAAGTAATTGATGCCCACAAAGCAGGAGAAGGCTGCAAGAAGAGACTAAGAAGATGGATGTTTCCTCAGTTTGAAGGGTAATTAGGAAATGATAGTTAACAGGCACGGCGGAGGCCAGGTTGAGGTCGGGAAGACCTGGAAAACTTTGAGAGAACTGCTCGTAGGAGAGGCAAACCAAAAGCGCTGTGTGAGTGCAAAAGACCTTCAGGAAGACTTAGAGTGGGGCCACAGTGTTCTGCTGCGTTCACACAACTGTAAATCCCCCAAACAAGAACTGAGAGACTCTTAGCTGCTACAGAAAGCGCCTACATGCTGTGATCCTTGCCAAAGGGCACGCTGCTAAGTACTGACCTATCTTTTGCTGTGGGCTATTTTCCTGTTTTATTACAAAACGGTGGAATATGCAAGTAAAAAAGCAACTTGCTTGAAATATTAAACAAACGTGTCATCTTTAACTCCATGCCTTTTAAAAATCAGGCCATCTTTATCAGAGTCATTTTAACCAGCAGCGCCCAAACTTCTGCATGCCGCTGCATGCAGAGGGGAAAGCAGGCCATGAGGCTGTAGCAGAGGACCTGCACTGGCTGGACCAGCTTTGAGTTATTCATAAGGTCGGTCACTGATGTTGGATGATGAGTCCTGGCTCGCAGTCAGTGTTCTGGTTCATCTCAGAGGTTTTGGACAGGGTTGAAGTCAGGTCTCTGCGCAGGCCAGTTCTACACAACTCAAAGATTTCTTTATGCTGCTGCTGTTGTTATGTGAAAACAGGGAAAATGTTCGCAGTCTTTTTTACCGAGTTCAGTTTGATGCTTTCTATTTGTTGGATCTTTCTTTAGAAAATGTTACCCTGGAGTCAGACACTTTTTTCTTGTTTAAAGTGCTATTAGCAGAAACGCTGTTAGTGGAAAGTTGATGAACCAACACTCGTTCAGCTGATGTTTCAACCGCCACTGTTTGCAATGGCTTCAGGATGGAAATGGGAGCAATTTAATGAAAACTGTGCAATCATAAATGTATATAAGACAAAAACAGAGCTTGAAGGTCAGTATTTGGGACAGCCACCTTTATTCTTCAACACAGCCTGAATGCTCCGAGGCAGCTTTCCTGCTCGATTGCTTTGGTCTTCAGGAATCGTCCTCCTCTTCTTGAAGAATATTTTGAAGCTGCTGTTTCATGACAGAGCTTCCACCATGTTTTACAGATGGCTGTAGGCCCTCACTGTTTCACCTCTCTCCTGGCCTCCTCTGTACTGATGATGGTTTGAGCCAAAAATGTCAAATTTGGATTCATCGCTCCATCAGACCTGTTGCTACTTTTCAGTCCTGTTCTCGTGTAATTCGGCATCCCTCAGCCTTTTCTCCGTTTCCCGTCCTCGAGAATGGCTTCTTGACAGCCGCCATTCCACTGAGACCATTTCTGATGAGGCTTCGGTGAACAGTAGACAGATTCTGTCTCAGGTCTTTGTTGGATTTTTTTTTCTTAAAGACATGACTTACAGTTGCTGTTCATGTACTGTGTAGTTTTTTAGCCCTGCCACTTTTTCCTTTGTCCTCCATGTGTCCAGTTTCCTCCTATTTTTAAGGCCACACTGCAAAACATTTCTAGATATGCCAAGTTTTCAGCTAATAGCACTTTGGGAGTTGCCTACTTGGTGAAAAAATGCTATTTTATGCCTGGCAAAGTGTGCTTTTTTTGGCATCTTTCACAGATTCAGCTAAATAAATGGAGACAAATGTTTATGTTTTTGTGACACGCTGCTGGTAACAATGTGCCTAACAATTTAAAACTGTTTCTTTGTTAAGTTGTAGACACAACACTGGTTCATCCGTTGAGTTTGGTGCCTTTTTTATGCTTGAATGATTCATAGGGCCGGGGTTAAGAGGCTTAACAAACAAACAAACAAACAAAGTAGGGATGTCTGCATGTGTTTAGTCACACCATGCATATTCAGTGTTTGTCTTTTAGAAAGTTCCAGAACTGAAAAAATATTTGAAACTCAGCTGCACACTCCAGCTCCAAGCTATCAAGTTGCTTCCCCTTCAATGTCCTTCATGGCACACTGAAAGTCACAGTAACAGCACCCTCTGCTGGTCATACCAAGAAATTACTTGTTGCTTGGATAACCAGCATCAGTGTGCAGGTGCTCCTGTTCATGGGGGGGTTGCAGTGATTTTTGCACAGCATCTCAAATTCCTGCGCTACATCTCATTTAAGGTTCAGTCCCCAGCTCCCTGTTGTTTTTATTTTATTTTATTTTTTTTGAAAATGCGCTACATCCTTGATTGCGGACTACAAAAGTTTCAAAGCGTACGCCTTGGGTAATACAAGAAATTAGTTTTATTTTTAATGCAGAAAAAAGGAGAAGATCAAAGCAATTGATGCTGGCATCCACACAAATCCCCCCCGCCCCACCCCCCACCTAAAAACACCGCTCTGGTTTTGGTTGCCAGCACAAAGAGTGGGGTTTAAGAAGCTTTTATGAGGCCAGGAGGAGGAGCGGGAGAGTCTGGTTTGATATGAGGAGAGGCAGTCGGGGGAACAGCAGATGTTCACAAGACACAGGTATACATTTTTTATTTGTTGAGTCAGGATGTTTGTGTTTGTAGTTCTGCTTGTCATCATTTCCTATTTTGTTCTATGTTCTGCAAGCCAACATTTCTGCTTTCATTCTTAATGGCTTTGTCAAACATCTTTTCACTTCCTGCCCTTTCTATTGTCCTTGGCGTCGCTCGAATTGTTGTATTTCTGCTTCAAACTGTTAGAAAACAATTGACCCTGATTTTTTTGTTGTTCCCTTCCTATTGTGCATTTCCTTATGATTCATACTGTGCTCTCCCAAAACATAAAACAAAAGAACTCCTCAGTCCCTCAGTTTTCCTCCTACTCTTCGGGAATTTAAGCTCTATGAGAAGTCACAATAAGGCAGTAACACGCTTTGAGATTTCATTTGTACACTCAGAAATCTCAAAAAGCACACAAAATGGGTCAAGTCTGGCTCCTCAAGGTCACACTGTGACATTTGAAGTATGGCGAATCAGATAAATAGCAGGCTTTGATGCTGACAAGTGGGTCTTAACTGGCCTCTGCAGCTGCACTCTTTAATCTGCCACATTTTCCTTTCCACTCTTCAATTTGACAAACAGGATTTGAAGTGAAGCCACCCACACAGTAAACAGCGAAGAGTGAGCTGCAAGTGGATGAGGCAGGTATTTACCACTCTGTGTGTTTACACATCACGCAATCTCTAACAGCAGCAGCAGCAGCAGCCGGCAGTCCGCTCTTCTTCTTGCAGCGTGGAAATGTGACCGGAGGTGAACGACGGTGGGTTTGTTTGTTTGAAAGCTAGCAGGTACAGCTAGCAGTAATTGAGCTCAAACTGGACGTCAGACGGCCGGTGACCCCCCCCCCCCCAAAAAAAAAAAAAAATATGGCATATCAACTTCATTTGGCCATGTAAGCTGCTACTTCCTTTTCCAAACTCTGGGCAAAGCGGTGATTGAGGAAGAGAAGCTGCCCGTGGGGAAGCAGGCGGCTGAGCAGGACATCAATGCGGCTGCTCTTCAGCAGGACCTGGAGACAAAACGCAACAAATGATGACCCTAAGCAGGCGCTCTATTAATCAGAGACGGTAATAAAATCTGTGAAGCTGCAATTTTGTTTCATTACTGCTGAATTTTGCTTTATTGATATTTTCATAGCGTGCAATGAGAGGCTGCTCTTGAGAATCTGGCTACCAGTGTTCAGCAATCATCTTTCTGGGGAGGTAAACTGTTTAGGTTAATGGACTGCAGTCTAATGATGCCTTAGAATGCATACAGACAAAAGCACTCGGTACAGTTTCTGAATACAAATGCACTTACAGCAGCAGGAAGGTGCATGAGTCATAATAATCTGCTGCATGTTTGTGGGAAGGAACGGATGTTTACGCAATTATTCCTGTCAGGAGAAAAATCTAGCAGATCAAATAAAATAAAACATTTTATCAACAACTGGTCCATGACTCAAGGCTAACATCAGTTAAACTCAGCCCACTCGGTTTGTCAAAGTCAAAAGGCTCAAGAGGTCTTTTAAGTTTGACTGTTAAGGATAACTTCAAAGGTACTGACATTTCTCAGCGCTCTTCACACGCTAGTTGGAGCTGTGAGGGAGGTACGGCATGTCACTGCAGCAGCCATCAGTGTCTCAAAAACGCTGCCACGTTTCAAAACACGTATTTAATTAGTGAAAAACAAACAGTATATAAAAGATGTCATTAACAAATGTGATGTTGCACTTCAGCTTGTTAAATAGCGTCTTTAGCATTTTGGCTGACAGCCAGAAGCGACCATATTTTGACGAGGGTGCTATGTTATCAGAGGGTGCATCGCACACACACACTGAAAGTAAGCGCCAAATAAAACGCTGCAGACTTCTTGGATGGTCTGTCAGCGCAATCGGTTGCACAGGGTGCCGTATTATTTGTCAGATGATTGCACTGACGCCACTCAAAAAGGCATCAACGCCAGAGTTCCCGTTCAGTGACGTGAATTAACTGAGCTGAAGCCTTTAGACTGCCATCAAAGGGACAATACCCCTGATAATGCAAAGTTTCACCCCTAATACCATTTAAATGGGTTACACCACATCAGACCGTAGCTATTTCTAAACTATACGTAACATTTCTCCTTACAAACTGTTCTGTAAATACAATAATATATTTAATAATGAGAATGTGTGTCTGGGGTGGTGCTCACCTCGCTCCCTTGCCCCAGCATGTGCAGGTGCTCCAGGCAGTGTCTGGTCAGGTTGCGCAGGGTTCCCTCAGCCAGCAGCAGGTTCTCATGGGGCTCACAGACCAGCGTGAAGCCCAGACTCTGGACCCCCAGCCACAGAGAACTCATCTCCTCAGAGAACGGGTCTCCAGCTCTGAGCCGCACCACGCCGCAGTCGGCATCCTGCAGGGCCAGATTCTCTTCGCCCGGCAGCGTCTCCACTAGCGGCCGACCTGAAGCTTCCCGGGACAGAGAGACAGCACTGCGGACCTGTCTGAGTCACAAAGAATGCATGGAGCATTAGTTAGTATGACAATGAAAGCATGCTAACCATGCGGTTCTTTTTATTTGAGGCATTTCACCATTTTTACTGATAACATTAGAACCATTGTCTTTTGACAATACTAATCACCAGTTACAGGCTGCTGTGTGGAAGAGGAGAAAACCAACACACACACACACACACTCACATAATAACATAACACTGGAAACAAATGAGACAGTTGCAGAGAAGATTCTTGTCTGGCATTTTACATTGTGTGTTACCAGCAAAATAGCAGGATGCAGAAGGAAGAAGGGTTTGCTTTATAGCAAAAAATGAGAGATGACTGATAGTGAAAGAACTGTTATTATGAGCTATTAATATGAGCTATAAAAAAAAACACACAATGCTGTGCAAAGATTTTAATCACTATAAATAAAGTGAGTGTTTTATTTTTAGAATTTTTTTATTAACTTCACACAAACAGCAGTAAACAATAACCAAAAGAGTCAAAGTGGCTCTCGGTACTCTTGTGTGCAGTTTTTCTTGGCAGGTAGGTTCAGGTTTTTCAAAGCCTCTAGACTCAGACTATCTCAGTGTCTTTTCAAACTTAGCCAAGCCATCTGTTGCAGAACTATTTTTGCATCCTCACGCTCATCGCTGTGCTGCACAATGAATCTTGGACCAGTCTTGATGGCACTGAATGATGGATACAAATATAAACATTCAAAGAGCCTTATGCTTTTTGAACAATACTGCATGTGATAAACATCAAAAAGGGATGCAAGGGGGAAAAAACAGCCACCTCTGCGCACAGCACACAGGCTGCACGCCTTAATCTGGACAAGTATTTGTATCTGATTGAGACATTTATCAATGAGAGGAGAAAAAATATTTTTGTACTGCAGTTCCTGCATGAAGCAAATTCAGCTGAATCATGTGAAATGCATTTCAAGCCCTTAACACTGGAAACACTGTATATCAGAATTATTCGCAAAGTAAAAGCAGAGCCACACCACAACAGATACACATCATGACTGCGGTGTGATTCTGCAGGCCTGGGGCACTCTCGCCTTTCTACCTGCTGCAATATGAATGAAGATCAAGTAATGGGACAGAGCCTGGGGCTGTCAAGTCATTTCCACTATGTTAACGTAATGTAAAATACACAAAGATGATTAACTGAATGTAATGCCGTCTCCTAGGCAAAATTAGGCAAATTAAAAGGCTTAGTTATATCTTCATAATCATCTATAGTGTCCACTTCTTTCTCTTTCTGCTCTGAAATTAAATAATAACTTCGAGTAATAATTAAATTTAAGTTGTTAACCACAAACATCTACCTGGCCACTGCGGCCACCTTCTCCCTCTGCAGAAGCCTTCTTTCCTCCGGGCTGAGCTCCCGGTGCCGCTCGGACAGGACTCCCTCATCTGGACCGAAAACCCAGGAGTAAAGGACACGGCTCTCCCCGGCAGATAGAGCACTGACCGGGCACACGGTGTGGATGAGGAAACACCGAACCATATTCTTATGCTCGGGGGGAAAAGCCCCCAAACACGTTTTTTTTTTTAATAATAATTCTTCTTCTCCTGAATTTTTGTTTACTTTGTAACTGAATGTATCTGCTGATTTTAAGCACTTCCGCGTTTGGTCAGCTGACCAGTCTCGGCTACTGTTGAATTTCCTAGATATCACCACCAGAGGGCGCTCGCAGTCAGCGACCCCGCCTCAGTGTTTACAGTATGTACGCACTCAGATATTCAAAAATGACACAAATTCAGACTAATATAATATTTTTTGAAGGCTTGCTTTCAATACAATTCAAAATAAATGCTTCTGTGATTGAGCAAAATCAGAAACGTAATCATTGTTTCTGTATCAATGATTAGATTCCAGCAGACTGTTTGTTTACACTTACAAATGAATTAGATAAATCAGAACCACAACCGTAAATTATTTAAAAAAAAAAAACCCGACAGCACAGAGTAGTATGGTGGAAGTTGAATAACATACAGCGAGGGATTTGGTACTTCATACAGCAAATTTTAATCCAGAACTCTGAACACAACCCTCTATGGAGCAGGTCACGTGGCGCTGAAGACTCTGGCTTTCAGCTCAACAAACCTTACTAACTCAATAGTCTCGCTTCCCAGTGCAACCCTCAGGACTGAGAGACAGAAGGAGGCTGCAGAGAGGCTGAGTAAGAGCAGAGGGTTTCAGAGTCTCAGCAGATAAACAGAGGCAGCTGGTAATCCAACAGCTGCTGCTCGTCATGCTTCTTTACACTGAGAGGCCCTCCTCTGTGTGAGTCTGTATGGGTGTGTAAAGAAAGAGAGCATTCACTCTGCTTTGTTAGCATTCACTTCACCATCCTGTTAACCTCTTCACCCTCAGCCCTGAACTTACTTGCTGAGAGCGAAACACGGTGTAACAATATGGAGAGCCGTTTTAATCATAATGAAATAAATAAATAAATGAATAAATAAATAAATAAATACTGCTATTGATAAATTATTAATAAATATTCCATGAAATAA
>JAVDPK010000881.1:657039-672253 GCA_034780415.1 Cichlasoma orientale | reverse complement strand
CCCCCCCCCCCCCTCCCCTCTCCTCCCTTCCTGCAGCAGGACAGTTAACCCCATGTCAGGACAAGTCAAGCTGCCAGGTACTGCCTTCACTGAGAGGAATGTTTGTATGTGCGGGCACGTGCTGCAGAAGAGAGGCCACTCCCATGGTCGGCTGAAGAGGGAAAATTTGAAAAACAGGAAGCTGCCTGTGGGAAGAAGGCTGAGAGCATGCGGAGCAGAGGCCTAAGCAAAAAGGCACGTGTGCTATTATTAGAGATCAAATATGGAAAGTGTGCTTTGATCGGAGTCGGGCTAAAAGCCGGAGGAAGTGGAGGTCCAGGGTATGAACACAAAAGAATAACGTGTTTTAAACTAGTTCTTTTTTACATTTAGTGGAAGGAAAATAGTGTAAGATCGCCCTCAAGATTCCAAATAAGTCGTTTGAAGTTCCAAAGTGATGTGTGCAGCAATCAAAGAGCAGTTATTACATCATAAATCACTTCAAATACTGTTAATTATTGACCAGAAACAACTCACTGACTGCTTCAACGCTAATAAATGCTTAGCAGTGAGCAACGGCTGAGTGGAAAATTCTCCACAGTGACATGACATGTGTTGCACAATAATATACAAAAGCAGCATTTTTTTTTTTAACTGTGTATTCCTCAAGACTAAAGTGAAGCTTCAGAATAAGAGGAAATAATAGGGGCCTGGTTTTACTCTCCTAATATTCTAGTAACAGCACGGGTTGGGTTGCCATATTTTGCATACAATAATGTGCATATCAGTGAATTACAGAAGCGACTTTTTTTTTTTAACTGGCTCAGAAATGGGAGAATGTTTGGAGTTTTCACTGCTGTTAATTACTGGCAGCAAACACGTGATTAACTGTTTCAACTCTAATGAAAAGAACTGCTTAGTGCTCAACAACAGTGTCGTAAACTGACTACACTGACACGTAATGCACATTGTTAGGGCTACTTTTGAAGTTTGCTATGGGTCGGTAAGACGTTTTACAATTTAAATTAAAAAAAAAAAAAAAAAAGCATACATGAGCTAAAGTCCTTATTTTAAATCAAATAACTTACTCATACGCCTAACCTGCCAACTCCAAATCAGCACATACACGATTCAGTGCTCCACTTGTCCTTATGAGTTCTTAAATTCCCTGAAAAGGGATTAATAAAGTTTAATCTAATCTAATGATGTCTCAGCTGCTAAGCACCTGTTCGGTAGCACATACACACAGAGTCCATCTTGAAGGACTGGTTTATACTTCTTGCCCCTAAAAACAGAGATGAACACATGAGTGTATCCGGCTATTAAAACTCAATACTTCAGATTTATGAGAATTCATCTTGTCCATAAAGGTTTACGTTTGTCACGCTGTAACTCCTTTTCCATAACCCGATTTTAATGGGTATTTCTAACAAACTACTTGCAAAGGAACATAATTTGAGTCCATCCTGATAAAACATTCACAGAGAAAGAAGAGGCCATTATACATCTCATTTCAACACACATTGGATCTTTATTTCAGCAGCTCCACCGCGAGCCTGAACCAAAATACCGAAAGCACCGTTGTCCCTGTAAACCCACATTATTAGCTCGACAGAGGGTAAGACATTTTCCTGTGGATATTCGAGGTGTCAAAGCAAACAAAAGATTTCTTATTAGACCAAAAAATAAAAAATAAAATAAAAAAGTCTGTCCACACTTGCTGAACCTGCAGCATCAGAGAAATGTCACTGCAAAGTAAACAGGCAGCTTTGTTTGCTTTGGTATCGTCTGTCTGAGGGAAATAATGAAGTATTGAAGCACACGTGGATATGTGGGGGCTCTGCATTGATCTTGTGCTTTTTACACGCTATCATTAAATATCCAATTTGCATTTTGGGATGCCCAGAGGCACACTTTAAACAAATAAAAGGTTAACAAATCTTAAAAAAAAAAAAAAAAATACATAAAAAGTATAGATGGAAAAAAAAGCACCTCACCCCTTTTCAAGGTATTTAAATTAAGTGCTGATATAAAGGTGGGACATTACATTAAAATAAAAATAAAAAAATCCAGTGGAGTTGGGGGGGGGGGGGGGGGGGAAAGACCAAACAGCCTTGGCAGTGTGGTTTGGGTGTGTTATTGCAGTGTGGCACTGATTTCTACTGTTAATACCAGCTTATGAAAAACAATAGGAAAGATTAAAAACAGGCAGTAGGTCCTAGTGGTTTTTAAAAATCATTTCAAATCACCTTTATAAAATCTGTTCACTGCACCTCTGACTTCTTAAGGCCAAGGATTCATCATTTCTCAGCCTTCCCTCTTTAAATTGCATAAATAACTAACTTTGCTATAGTTAAAATGAAACTTTTTCCTGCTGCTGCAGTCACCAAAGGCATTTACTTTGTTAGGGTGAGGTCTCGAGGAGGCTGCACTGAGTCTGTTCATGGAGAGGCAGTGTGTGTGTGTGTGTGTTTTTTAGCGGCAGATTGGGAAGACGAGGTCACAGCTTCTTCAGCCGTCCGTACATCTCTCGCTTACTGCGCTCCCCGGCCCAGGTGCGGCTTTTGCGGCAGAACTTCCTCAGGTCGTCCTTGAAATCCTCGTGGTGCATGGGTCGGTAGGACTGAGGTTCACATTGTGCCTGCACGGAAGACCTTGTTAACCGATAAGATCTAGAACGAACATTCATGTGAAAACCTGAACATAGTTCATGCTTAAAGATTTGATTAAACCCGTCCAAAGCATTAGGCCCAAATACAAAGCCTGCATTCATATTCCCATCATCGAGAATGAAAACAAAACCAACCTGAAAATGAGGGAAGAAGTCTTTGTAGCCGCCCTTGAGGATGTAGAGCTCGGGGTAGTGGAGTGCGGGATAGTTGTTGAGGGCGCGGTCTCGCTCCCTGACAAAGCGGCACATTCGGGGGCCACGCTCTGAGGAGAACTCGCAGTGGAAGATGATGACGATTCGCTTGTCTGGGCTGGATGGGACAATTGGTTTCTTGAGGAGGAAATCCTCCACCTGCTCCTCCTGGTGCATGTTTAGTGCTCCCTGAAACAAGGACAACTCCAAAGGTTTAATTTATAAAGCATAGGAACTGATCAGCTATACAGATACACACACACACAAAAAAAAAAAGAATGGTTGGTGCAGGGAATGTAGTAGAAGCACTTCCAGGGGAAAAAGAAAGGTATTCACACTCAGTGAGAGACTGGCAGTCAATTGATTTGCAGGACGTGAGCAGAGAAATCACAGAGTCCAAATTAGAACATGGATAATGTTTGATAAAATAATCACGTGGCCGCCCAGCTCAGGACAACAATGGTGCAATAACAAAAACATTCTGGGTGAAGCTTGTGCTGCTTTCCACTTCTGCCAGTGGCCAGTCAGTTCACATGATGCACCAAACCAACGAAATTTGATACCAAGACCAACACCGTGTACTGAACAGCGCCATGCCGCCTGATATTTCCACACAAACTAGAAAACATCTGAAGAAGAAAAAAAACAACAAAAACATCTGAGTCTTTTATGTACTACAATGTAGGGCTGCAACGATTCTTCGAGTAACTCAAATAATTCGATAAAAACAAAAAACAAAAACAAAAAACACAAATTTGTTGCTTCGTTTAAACTCTGCAGCTCAGGTGGAGCGAAAGGAAACATTTTTCCAGCGTCCAAAGCAGCAGCGCTTTTTCTGCAACCACCTTTAAACTTTTACTGGGAAACAGCTGGAGGTCCTTCATCAACCGCCTGATCAACAAGTGTTAACGTGAAGAAAAGAACTTTGTAGCCGCTCCAACCTCTGCTGTTTGTTCACACAGCGAAAAATATGTAACCAAGCTACGGAAGTTAAATTATGCAGATGAACTATTAATAAGACAAAAGTATTTCTTATTTAATTACTCGATTAATGGATGGAATAATCGATAGAATACTCGACTACTAAAATAATCGATAGTTGCAGCCCTACTACAATATCTGACATGTTGGCAGGCGCTGACTCACCTTGATGTGTCCTCCTTCAAACTCGTAGGGGTAGCGGCAGTCAATGACAATGACTTGCTCGATCACCTGATCAAAGTGGCCGGTGAGAGCTGCCACCATCTAAAGACCACGCAGAGCATAAATATTTAATGTTTTATTTTCAAAAATAGCATAACTGCAATAAATTACTAAAGATATGCTGAAGAGGCTGAGCACTATGACGGCGTGTCTCCTCACCATGTCTGGGGTAATGTACTTGAGGTCTTGATGTTTTCCCTCCACTGTGGGTAACACGAAAGGCTAGAAGACAAAAAAGGATTTGAGAGCTATTTCACTACTGCAAGTAACTAATTAATGAAACACACAGATGAAGAGTCTTCATCCTTCCTTACCTTGGTGAAATCACCTATTAGCTCATTAGAACCGCCCTCACCGTCCAGCAGCTTTTCGATCTCTGCCTGACAGAAGGACTTGGACCTCTGGAGCAGCGAGCATCCCTGGAAGCAGAGGAGGGGAAGACTTAACGAGGCAGCCGAGGAGAAAATGAAGCAATTTAAGATGAGCTGTAAAGCCTGGAACAATGGCCGGTAAGCCTCGATGGATGTTTTAAAAGCCATTTCTTCATGTCCACAACAGGTGACAGACGGTCAGGGAAGTGTTTTTTTACTGTGTCAACAGATTATTGCTGCCTGCTCAGAACAGCAGCTCCAAGTTATCAGTGGTTTTAAGTTCTTTTTTTGATCAAAACAATCAAGCATGACGGCACACTTTTGTTACACAAAACAGTTTTCACCTAGCATCATGCGGCTTAGACCTGCGCAGTACTGGATATATCCACTTAATTTAGTCTTCATAAAAAAGGATGATGCTACTTCCTCCCCCCAGATTCCTTTTGCCATCACATTCAGAATGATCTGTCACCCAACTAACTTATATCAAGTATCACAACAAACATGCTTGTTATCCCAGGCAGTAAGGACTCACCATTCTCGGGGATTCAGGGCTTTGTTCCATGGTGGTTACTTGCGTTCCCGCGAGGCTGCGTCGCCTCTTCACCCTGACGGGTGTGTTTTCGTCTGCGGGGCGGTCAGAACGCTTTATCGAGGTACGGGACATGGGGCTGGGCATTGAAGGGGAGCGAAACAGGCTTCGTGGTCGGCATCGAACCAAAGGCTAAAGAAATGGGAGAGTAAATATATTAAACCCAATTCACATTTTGTGTGAGATTTTACAACTTATAACGTGCAGAAACCACAGCTGATGTCGTCCCCGTCCCCCAGTGGGTACACTTACAGAGTCTTCTTCTGTGATGTCAGTCACCAGTGGGGCAGTGAGTAAGTTGGCCATCCCCATTGGTACACCAGAGTCATTCTGCAATCAACAAATGGGTGATGTTAAAAATGAAGAAGTCTGAGAAACAGGAATTGTAAAGAATCTTCTGAACATATGGGCAGTGGCAGGGGCTCACCTCCATGTTGTCGTCAAGTATTTCCAAAAAGCCATCGTCTTCGTCATCATTTAAAGAGGAGGTGAGGGAGGAACGTCTCAGAAACACGGGGCTGGAGTCTTGAAAGTCAAGCTGCTGAATTGGAGGTGGTGAAGAAAGCTTGACAAGACAAAAAAAAAAAAACAAAAAAAAAAAACAAGGGGGCGGGGGGTTAGCAAGGGTCAGCATCTTTCTGGAAGCAGATCATTCCTTTTTAGCTTGCACAGACAGATCCTTCACATGTTCACATACCATGAGGGCTGGTGCTGAGCTGGGACGGCAGGCAAAGGCATCTTTTGACTGCCCGTTAAAGGAACGCACACGACTCCGTGACACGGGTTTGGTTGGCTTCTTGAATTCAAAGATTTCCTGGGGAGTGAGGGGGGGCATTTTAAATATAAGAAAGCAATGCAAACACCTGATTTTGGCAGAGATAAATCTTTACTTCAAAAGCACCCATTAATGACAACATATTTCTAATAACCGCGTGACATAAAGGCAAAGATGGAAAGACCCAGGTTTTAACCAAAATGATACAATGTCTTCTCCATGGTAATCAAAAGCTTCTTGAGCATTACATTAGTTTTAAGGCAGCTACATTGTAACTACAGACACAAGCGAAGGACTTTGGTCTAACCATCCCACTGACCTGTGGCATGTTCTCCTTGTTCTCGTGCTGAGAGGTGGTTACTTGGGAATGTTGCTGACCAAATACTCCATAGCGGTGTGAATCATTTTGCTGTCCTTTAAAAGCTGGACTGAAACCCATGAGCTGGGGCTGAGGGGGAGAAATAAAAGAATCAGTTAGCAAAGCCTTCCAGCGAGTAAAGCTTTTCCCCCCACTGCCCTGTTCAGGTTTTGTTTCATTTTCAATTGCTTTAAGATTACAGGCTATTCAAGAGCCTAATTAGAACACAACAGGCCATATTATCTGTTCGCCCTGAAGATAAGCCACAAATTAAAATAATTACACTGAGACATACAGGACTGTAAAAAATTATGACAAAAATACTTACAGGCAATGAGTTGATTCTTCGAATTGGAACTCTCCTATAATCAACAGATAGCAGAGAAAGAAATTGCAGTCAATAAAAACCAGCATAAGACAGATAAGCTTTACTGGTTTGAAAAGTAAACCACTCTCAGGAGAGAAATGTTTATATGGGGGGAAAATATTGACTGGGAAGCAACTTACTCGTTGATAACTCTGCTTGACTCTTGTATGGCCTTTTCAAATCTGTAAAAGAAAGGAGTAGAAAACAGTAAGGAAAGGTTACAAATTACTAAAAAAGTAAAGTTATTGCAGTCAAAGCACTGCGTGCTCATAAACGACAAAGAATCTGGAGCTCTATTGGAGGTACCAAGAAGAACAGTTGGACTTGAGGAAGTTGGTTGAATGCATAGAAGCAAGAGGTACCCTTTGCATTGAAGTACTGCCCACCTGTATGCAAAACAAGTAGGGCTGAGAGCTCAGGGGGTGTGAGGGAGGTCAGGGGAAGGGATGTGGATATCACCTAATCTACCATATGCCTGTTGGAGCCAATGCTGCCAAGCCCCTTTCTGCAAGAGCTCTTTGTTTGTTGAGGGGGGAGCGTGTCCCATTCAGTGCAGACCACAAGAGGGGAGGGCAGCTGTTCTCTGGGGGTGCCCTGATTTCAATAGCTGATGCAGAGAAACTCCAGCCCTCCTTTTCCTATTGAAATAAGGCCGCAGAGGAAGAGTGTGCCAAAGCCCAGAGGGGGTGGGTTATCGTCAAACGAGCGCGTACGACACATCCTCCCCCATCATGGAAAACTCCTAGCAACCTAACAGCTGTAAAAGGAGGTAAATGGAGTCGTGAGCACCAACTGTTGCTGTAAAGGAACTCTCATCAGACCTCGGCAGATGTCTGCAGACTCACCCAACTGAGAATTAAGAAAAGAGCCACCCAAGATTAGGCAGCTGGGGGTATGCTGGCAAACTGAGCAAGATAACAAGTGCTGCAGTAATTTCACTGTGCCCAGCACTGGGATTTCCAACCTAACAACCAAACTTGTCCTTGGGCTGATTGAAACTCATACAGAAGGATTGTTCCCCCATTTAGGGGGCATTTTGTCCCAACCGTTATTACTTCCCACCTACAAAATTACAATATTTAACTGTAAGTCAATTCTATTAACATCCCGTACTACTTTTATTTAGAAAGTAAATTTCACATGCTGTATTAGCTAATCTGCCTGGCCAAAGAAAAATTAGCAAAGCCATCTTAAAGCCAATGGCAGAAATAATCCTTCAGTTGGGAAATGGTGCTCAGCGCAGGGTGGGGGGGTTGGGTGAAAGGGCACAGGGGTTAGGAGAGGAGCACTGCTCAAAAGCTGATAGCAATAGTCAGACGGAGGATAATGTAACTTACGCGTCATCCACTTCGATAGTATCCAGGGGGCTGGGGAGATCCATGCCCAGGCCTTGAGGAAGAGAAGTGTGTCACTAATAGATGATACTGGCCTTCCTTACTTATACTATTCATACATCAGTGTATGATGAGCTGTCTAGTGGAGCATTATAGTACTGGAATTTGCTTATCTACTTAAATAGATAAAAATACTATAGTTGATATATTGAGCTGCAATTTGTGAATTACCATTTACACACACACACACACACACACTCTCTCTCTCTCTGAACTCATGACTGTGAAATCAAATTCAGTCCCTGAACATTAAGCTCTCCAGCATTCATTTTAATTGCATTATTAGCACAGACAATAGCTTTAACAGGGACTCACCGGCATCAGATGAGACGTCAGAGGCAAAGGAGGGAGCTTTCTCGAGGGGTGCTTGCGTTTTCCTTTTCGGGGTATCACAATTACTGCACGACAAAGAGATAAACAAGAAAAATTACCACAATGTGAAGCCCAGTTCGTATTGCGCATGCCAAAAAAAAGAGGTCCTGCAAAAACAGGAACTGCAGCTATATGAGAACAATAAACAAACAAAAACGTAATAGTACCTCCCGAGTCCAGCTAATTTGTTCATATTCACAGCCAAATTGGTGACAGGGGACAGCACAGCCTTGGGTCCAGGGGAAAAGAGATTCCTGCAGTGCGAGGTCGTAGCGCTGTGCTCCGGCAGAGAGAGCAAGGAAAGATCGAGGATCCGTTCGGGCCTGCTCGTCTTAACAGGACTATTCCTGCTAAAAACAGATTCCATGTTTTTCGCTGTCCAATCTGGAAAGATTCACGCGGGGATACTACTTAATGATTTGAATTTCGGGTCCGACAATGCAGGATGGTGCAAATTTCGAGCTAACCCGGAAGCTAATCACTATTAAGATTACATTTCCAAAAGTGCGATCCGAAACACCGGTCGTAAGTGAGTCGGTGGTTCCTTGAGGTGTAAAACCGTGATTTGGTCTGTCCAAATTACTAAAGCCACATAGCTGTTGTTTATGCCAGAAAGCTGCAGCATATATTACCTCCTCACTGACAAGCCCTAGTTTCTGATAAAGAGACTGAAGCTGCCTGTATTTATGTTCAAAATAGAGGCTCAGGAGCGGCAATATTTGAGCCAATCAGCGCCGTTGTTACATGCAGAAAACCAATCATAGCGCGCAAGTACTCTCCTCCGTCGTCTTTTCACCGGATGGGGAAAAGGAGAGGAGGAGGATGTGACACAGTTTTCCTCTTTTTTCTTCGCAATTCTTTTGTTCTCAGATTAAATTTGAACTTTTATTTTTATTATTTATTTGAAAGGGATTATACATTCCGAGAAACCTGTCTTCGCAGTATTTCATTTGTTTTTTTTAATTCGTGGAGTGAGATTCTGGCTTTGATAGCGACATCAGCACATTTTGAACAACAATGGACAGTCTTGCAAACAAAATGCCCGGTTTTGTAAGCCTGTGGTCAAATCTACGAGTAAGGTGATACAAAAAATAAATAATTAAATAAAACTGCCTCATATTTCATGAATATTTCCAGTGAAGGCAGAAGTATCGAGGTGTTTTTCTTAAGTGTGTGTGTATATATATATATATATATATATATATACACAGTCTGTCCAAACGTTTGACTAGATGGATAGAGAGTGCAAAACTTCAACAAATGTAGTCTACATTCCACTAATTCATAGCCTTATCACTGATATTCAAGAAGAAAAGACATAAAAAATGTTACATAAATCCTGCAGATGAACCTTAGCTTGGTCCTCTCAGAGGCCTGGTTTGCACAAAATCTTTGTAAATTACCTTGTAACCTGTTAGCGTGCGTGCATAATATCAGCCAAGCCGAAACACCACCCACACAGAGTGAGTCAGTCAAAAGAAATTTGCTCCTCTCAGGGTGAATATATATATATATGAATGATACTTCCTTTTTGTATATTACTAGTGCACACGCTCTTCTGCTTTTCTTTCTGAAAGCGTATTCACCGCATGGCTATAAAAATTTGTATTAAAATCAGTTAAAATTGGTTTAAGTTACATTTTTACCTAAAACATCACAACCTGGCTCAAAAAATGTAATTCCTAAATGTTTCATAAATAATATCAAATAAATTTAAAACATTTTCATGCTGCTGGATAGTATAATTTAACATGCAAACATTTTCATTTGAAGGTTCTGCTTCTAACTGGTTAATTTCCTTTTGTCCTAACCTCAGTCTCCCTTGTGGAGTAGGCTACCAGTCCTAAAGTTTGGACACACTTTTGACTGATAGGCTACTATATCTTGAACCAGACACACACCTTTCTGTAACTAGTTCAACCAGACAAGTGAAGTTGTTCAACCGACAAAACCAGAGAGATGTCAATAAAAACACAGCCCGAGGTTTATGTCAGGCTTTAGTTTTTGTTTCTGCAGCTTTTCATCATCTCTGTGTGATTCATTTTAAACGTCTCCCACAAGCAGTCCTGGCTGCATTTACAGTGCTGAAGGTCCAGTTGTGTATAATTCAAAATCTGATACCTTATCACTCATTTTAACACAACAACAACAACAGTGATTTAGTATTTCAGTGAGACCATCCTTGAGTTAATATTCTCAGTAAACCCGTGAAGGGGCCGGCTGGCCTTGTGGTTTTAATTTCACTGGACTTTGTTCAGCTAAAGAATCCATTAGATTTCAATTTCACAAATGTAAATGAACTTTCCTGGAGAGGTGTGAGCACAAGCCCACAGCTCAAGGCTCCACACCCGACAAGTGAAAAGAGGAGACAAAAGGTGGGACAGGGAAGGGGAATCACCCCCAGATGAAACCTCATCAAAACTTTTGTTCCCACTTTTGTTTGTGCATTCCCACCACAACCTCAGTCACACAAACATGCATGAATACAGAATACATGCAAGCTCTACAATATAGTGAAAAGGCTTATGTAGAAGGTGATATATTCATCAATCAGAAGCATCTAAATTTTGCCAAAGTTGGAAATCATTACACTTTCTGCGCTTGTTGTCATACCAGACTGCAGTTCATCCAGAATCGTGAAGACACACATCTTGAAACCTTCCTCTATTTCTAAACACATCAGCCAGTTATTAAACTACAACTGCAAAACCACAGACTCATTTGACTAAACCACTCAAAACTGCTTTCATCTATGTGCAAAATCACACAACAGTCTCACACACTCACGCACACATTTTGTGTGAGATTTTGCCAAAATGGAATAAGTGGTTCAGCAATACAGAAAAAAAATGTAAGTTGTGCAGAACTGCACAAAAGTGCTTTTTATAAATTCAGCTTTTCATTTGATCTAATCTGATTAATTTTTTTGCTTACTAGTAAGCCCGATTTCCAGCTTTAGGAACTCTACCTTTGGTTTCCTGCTCCATCCGATTCATACTTAACATTGCAGTAAACCGAGTCAACACAGCTTTGTGTATCACTGCAAGGGCAGCAGCGTCATGCAAAGCACACACAAATGAGAAGACTCTTGAAACCTGCCTAGCAAGTGTAATCCATCACAGCTGGCTTGTGTCAAAGTAACATTATTATAATTATTAAGACTCAGCAAACATAATACAGAACTGACTGAGAGGGTCACACTGTGCCATAATTATAGGGAAGAATCAGCCGAACAAAAATACAGTAAAAAGTTTGGAGATTTTTATAGCAGTGCTAACGAGCTTTTAAAAGGTTTTGTTGAGTCGCCTGGTTTACTGCAGGTTCTGGTAAATCCTCCGGGCCCCAAAGAGTCTGTAAGTTTTGGTCTATAGCAACACGTGTGACATTTGATCGATTTTATCCTACGTTATATGTGTTTTTTTCTTTGACAGTTAAAGGCACTTTTTGCTTCTTATTTATTTCTGTAAGAACAGTTAGCAGGCAGCTGTTCGTGTTACTGTGGAAACCGGCGACTGTGGTGACACTCATTACTGCGTTTCCACCAATCGTCTCCCTACAAAACCATCTGCACTGTGTTCAACCCCCTCCACAGCTGTGTAACTACAAGAACTACAAGAAGGCTGACACACACACACACACACACAGCAACAGTAGCCCCCCCACCACCACCCAGACCAATAACTGCCCTCCACACCCCCATCATGTGTGCGCAGTCACGTGCGTCCTGTATAGCCTTATAATTGTGAAACTGAATTTGAGTAGAAAGGCTGCAGGAAGTTTAGGTGCGGCTGGATCTGGACAAAGATCACTTGCCAAAGGCAGCAGGACTTTAATGTCACTGTGTGAAACTGCAGAGGCTGCATTTAGGCCACATTTATGACTCTAAAAGCATAAAAATGTGGTTCATAGATGTAGCAGGGACGCGCACAGCAAAATGAACTTAAATTATCAGAACACAACACAATAGCACCAATGAAAGTTACATTACTTGAATATGTACATTATTGCAGGAAATGAATTACGTCATTGGAAGTGAGTTCATTTAACTACACTATAGACTGTTTGGAAAAATAAAAGTAAATACTGAAAAGAAAATGCAAGTACCTTAAAATGATATGGATTATTTGGGAGTACCATCAACCGTTACGTTGGGGAGATCTCTCAACCGTGGACAACTGCCGAAAATCTCAGCAGACGTTAACAGCGTGAAAAAAGTTTAGCTGTAACTGTTTGGACAATTAAGTAAGCATTTGAATTTGTCTTATCTGGAAATGCATCCTGGAATCAGCATTTACATTCACACTAGTTCAAACAGGCCATTAGCACAGTCACAGAGCACTCACTGTCAGAGACCGAGAAGCCAGTTGACCACCTCAAGCTGATGACACCAGAGGGTGATTAACATGGCAGACTGTTCATAAGATAATGTCTCTGGTAGCTACTAATAATGATTTATTGGTAGGTTGAACAGAGCTACCGCATGCATGGCTTTGTTACTTTACAAGGACAGAATTAAACAATCACATTAACTATGTTGCATATGGAGTCCTGGGTGACTCATGTGAGCTGTAAATAAAATACTTGCAGTATTAAATCAGCGCAAAAAACACAGCATTAGTTTGCATTTACATTTAACATGCAAATGCAAACTAATGTAAGCCCTCTGCATCTTAACGGGACAATTCAAATATGCTGTGATAAAGGAAACCAAGTGGTGGTAAAAGTTTTTGTTGTGTTTTGTTTAGCTAGCTGTTTGAACCTGCATACAGGTTATGCTGAGCTAAGCAAAGCTGTCATTGGGTAGCTTCATGACGGTGGTATCTGTTTTCCCATTTATAAAATTGTTTTTCCAGAATTTCCTTATTACAGGATTTCTGTGCCAGTGCACCGATGGTTATGTAATCGAGCTTTAATGGAAATATTAGACATTATATGGAGATTTTTTTGACTTGCACACTATATTATTATATGAGCTGAAATTCTGCTTGTATCATGACCCTAGACAGCTTTAACTCATTCTCTTCCTGTGTATCCTCACAGTCCTCCACTCTGCAGAGGAATGAGGGCATCATGGGCATGGAGACGGTCAGGCAGCTGTGTTACCCCACTCTCCTCCCTGGTGTCCGTCCATACCATTGTTTTCACTCATTGTCTCTACTAGTGTCAGTGTATATAGGTCAGCCTTTCACTGGTAGATACCCTCCTCCACATTCACCCACACCTCCAGGCCCAGATCAAGGAAAGCAGAGTCAACATCAGCTCTTGGAGAAGACCGACAGATGGACACAACACAGGGGGAAGGAGCTCCAGCCTTTGGCCGGAAATTCTGGAGGGAAAGACGGACAAAAGATGAGGAGGAGACAAAGACGGGAGGCTGCAGTGGGTGTTTGAGGGGGTTATGAGAGGGAGGAGGAGAAGATGGAAGTTAATAGAGTGAAGTGACATCCTCACAACGCTTTGAGTACATTCTGATAACACACTATGGAAAAGAGAGAAAACATGAATTTAAAAAAGGAGGCATTATTAAGCACCCTGAGCTCCAATTTTGCTTGAAAGGTGCATATAAATGAAGTTGTTCCTTTTTATTGTTATCATTACTCCTGCTTTAAGAGCAGGAAGGAAATCAGCCTTTTTTTTCAACCACAGCTGGAGCAACACAGTCTTCCTGTGTTCGTCTCCTCTTTTATGATCATAAGAGTACAAAACAAAGCAGTTTAAAACAAACTGATGCAGAAGAGTGGGTAAAAACACGGCAGTAAACCTGTAAATGTACATCATCTATACCGGGAAAGGCATATTTAAGTCACAAAAAATGAAAGCAATTACACAGTGAAGATTTCCAAATGTTCCTGAAGGTTTCTGAAAAGAATATTAGTAATAAAACTAATTAACCTTTGAATGTGATGAAGCTTTTAATAATTTTCTATATAAGAAAACAGATAGAAATGTAGCTGGGATCGTTTCCATCCCGCCTGAACTGGATAGCTGGAAGAAAAATGGATGGATGGAAGTTTTGTGTGTTGTGTTGAGGAGGTTGTTAAGTTGGGCTCCACACTGTGAGAAAAAAAACAGCTTTCTCGGGAGTATTTGTGTGTGAATACCCTTGGCTGTTTACAGTTTCTACTTAGTAGATCCTTATCTGTGCAGCTTGCTGGGGAAACAGATTCTGATACCATCATCGGTTTTACGGGGGCTCCTCAGAACAAACTCCACATACTGATAACGTTTAAAAATCTGCCCCATTTAGCATTTGTAATTAGAAGAATTAGAGCAACTTTAAATATCGCTGAATTTGTTAATGACACACTTATTACAAGCAGATAAAACCTTGTAAAGAGGTCATCAGTAAAAGGTGGGTTTCAAATGCCGTATAAATGTGGCTCGAAGCTTCTTTGCTAACCTCTTGCACTGAATACACGTCCTCACTCAGCCACCGAGTGTCCTTGTCCTCTGTCCTTTGGTCTTTGTATCCTCTGGACAGAAGATACACTAAACACATAGCAGCACTGCAGCTGTAGCAGCACCGCATTTCACTCAGGAAAGAGACGCAAACACTGAACACAGCTGAAGCAAAGACTCACAAAGAAGGAAATGCAAGTGAAAGCGATGTGTGCCTTCAACCTTCAGACTCCACTAAATGATTATTTAATTTCAAGATTATTACAACTGTAATACAGAGAGAAAAACAATCCAGACCAAAGTCCAAAATAAACCGTTGAGCATTAATATTCCTGGACAGTCATCATTCTGTGACGCTGCCCTGCTTTTCTGAAACAGCCTCAGCTGTGCTGCTGTTGCCACATTGCTGACTAACTAAAAGAAAAGTGTGGCGGCACTGAGACAGTCCCTTTGTTTGACTGCTAATGTGAGCCATGGGCACTTGTCTGTGTGTGTGTGTGTGTGTGTGTGTGTGTGTGTGTGTGTGTGTGTGTGTGTGTGT
>JAVDPK010000881.1:555697-622711 GCA_034780415.1 Cichlasoma orientale | reverse complement strand
TATATATATGCAATGCCTTTCTCCGGTCACATTTTACATAATCGTACGCAGTGTGAACGGCTGTCGTTTCTGTCGTTTATCTCTTTTATTGGAGTGTTCAAGCACTAAATTAAAATGAAGGTCTCAGCTCTTCAGTAACATCACAAAAGGATTCAGATTGTTCCAGCTGCTCCACAGAAATGTCACTATAAACCTTAAAAGTCCATTAAACGCCCAGTGCATATTCCTGAAGATCACTTTGGTCAGAGTGAGAGTAATAAGGAGCCTCGGGGGTGAACCAACAACAGGTACGGAACAAGGTTAGACCGCTTTCCTTTGTTTTTGCTACAGCAGAGCGATTTGATCATTTATTAACCAGCCGCGATCAGGGTCAGTGCGTAAAGGCCCACAGGGTTTCATCATTAAACGCAACGGCATTTTTAACCGGCTCAGTCAGCCCTGAAGTTCCTGCTGCTGATGCTCCGTGAGAGCGCTTAGATATAAACCTGAGCTGTGTGACTGATTCCTGAAACATGTGCTTATATAGGCGGTGTATTCGTTTGTGCTGCTTCCCCCATTCCTGTGGCATTCTCAGCCACTATAGGCTTATGTGTGGAAACTACCACTGACACTAAAACATTTGAAACCGAACGTGAAGGTTCAATTTACGGAGTTAAAATCTCCATAGTTTGATTTAATGGCTATTTCGTGGCAATCCTTTCACTAGAAACTTATAGTTAGGCCATAGATGCTGAACCGCTCCAGGCCAACTGGATTAGGAATTTATGATCCACCAAGAATTTGTTTCTAAATAATTTAATAATATTTATGTGTCCCCACAATCTTTACAGCGTAATTACGGCAGATAAAAGAACTCGACCTGTTTAAGGGGCAGCCCTATATTAAGCTTTTTGGACAATGACCCCATTCCCAGAACCGACTGCTGTCTTTAGGAGCCTTTAGCTCTAAACGCCTAATCAACAGCTTGTTTTACCTCATAATTTCCATCGGTAATGATTTTCTAATGCAACCTCTACGCAAAGGAGCATATTAAGAGGATAATTATTAACTTGGTTAGCGCACAATGGAGGCTGAGCGCCGAGGGAGCAGCTCCAGTAATGACAAACAGGCTGCAGCTTAAGTGCAGCTTTCTCCTGTTAAACTGTCCTCACAGAGGACAAACTCTGATTCGTTTTCTTAAAAGTGAGCTTGGGGCAAATTAACGACGACGTTATGCGCTTAAAACGGAAACCTATTTTTTTTTTTTTAAAAAAAGATACATGCGTGGCATAAAAAGCATCCTTTAACAGATATGCACGGTGTGACGGAAATATGCTCTGATTGCATTATGAAGAATTAAAATTTATGCTTGCTTGAGTAAATTAAAATTTTATACAAAAACAGCAAAGCACTAATATTAAACAGCAGCTAAAAATAACATCCTTAATCAATATTGTCATGTTTTTATTTTATTTTATTTTATTTCCGTTGCGGCTAACCTGACCTATTAAGTCCAACACGCGCTTATTGCACCTGTTGAAAAACATTTTAAATCCACAGAAAATTGCACTTGAGTTTAAAAGCAGAAAGTAGAACCGAGCAGCGACACAAAGACGCGAGTCTGACTCACAAGAGCTTTATTTGCTGAATCTTTTTTTTTATATGATCAAAATGATATAAATACATTAAAGGTAGCTGTGGAACTGGGACTGTAATTAGAATCAGAAAGGAAAAATAACCGGATTTTAAGGTAAAACTCTATATTGTCTTATTTTGGAAATCAGTGCATTTATGGCGTGTTTAGTTTTATCACGCTAACGCACAATAAATCCTTTTCTTTTTTCTTTATTTTTTTTATATAATGAGAGTGAAAGGGAGTCTAAACAAGGGTGAAAGGTCCAAACTGTTTCACTGAGTCAGCTTTTTTAACTTGTTGAAAAGCAGGAGTCAATCTGTGCTGTGAATTCCTGAACTGAGTCAGTCTGCAGTGGGACAAGTGGAACTTTCTCACTCCCGCAGGCGAACTGTTTTTGTTTTGTTGTTTTTGTTTTGTTTTCTTTAGAAAAACTCGATATTAAGGCCGAATTCAACATACAATGACCCATTAATTGGAGCATACCAGTTTTCCCAGCGTGCCTCTGTAACTAAGCTGCCCGGTTTTTGTGTGATCTGTGAAGCAGGTACTTGAGGAGACCTATTGGCAGGTGCTCTGCTCCAATCAGCTCTCTCTCTCTGCGCAGCGTCAGGCCACATGGAAGGTTTCAGGCGCTTTTCTCGGTGCGCATTTGTGCACAGAAACCCTCCGAGCGCGCACTGGCTCCGTGAAACAGGACAATTTGCAGCACTGTTGAGTTTTGTAGCAGCATCTTAAAGCTTGTGTAGACAAACCCTTCACCCACCCCTGACAACCCCCCACCATCTTTGGTCATGATGCTTCTCTGAGAGTGGGCTCTATTTTTTTTTTTCCAACAAGAGGAAGGAAAAAGGCTGATCGCGTTCTTTTTGGTTTCCTTTTCTGCCAAGAGATGATGTTTTCGTCTGCAGGCAAGCGCTGCTTCACGATAGAGTCTCTGGTCGCTAAAGAGAACCCTCTAACAGCCGAGGATCCCATCCGCCCGACGGCTTTAAGTTACTCCAACCCGACGACAGATGCCTTAATGAACAGTTACCAGGCTCCACCACCGGCCAGATCCCTCTATCAGAGCCCGGACCTGGTGTTCCCGGAGACGATGAACCACCCCTCTCTCACCGTGGCTCCTCACCAGCTCGGAGGCTCGCACCTACAGCATCCGCACTTCTTTGGGACGCAACACCGGGACCCGCTCAACTTTTATCCCTGGGTCTTACGGAACAGATTTTTTGGACACAGATTTCAAGGTACGTGAAAAGGTGGGGATGCAAAATAATATTGTAATAAAAGTTTTTTGTTTTTGTAATTTCACCCAAAGATTTACACAACTTTGGTTATTTTGAGGTCAGCTGTTAGGCTTTAAATGCCAGGATTTTTAGCCTAAAATTAAACAACGCGTTATTCTGTGCGTAAAATGGCGAATAAAGCCAATTCAAGCAGACCGACTGAGTAAACTGACAAATTCAGTGTTTACATGACAATCTTTCCTTCGGAGAGGATTCAATATTTAATGTGATAAAAATTAAAATGTTTGCACAGGATTTCTGAACAATAAAACAAAAGCACTTCTTAGTAGAACAATGAATTGGAGGCACAGAAATCAAGACCACTGACAGTCTCCAGCAAGCTGTCGGGCTGCTCTCATATTTCCACTCTCGTTTGCCCTGCAGCTACTCTCGGGAAACCACAGGAGAAGATAAGCGCCCATGTTGCCCCCCCGCAATAGAATAAAACTTGCCCTAGGTGAGGCTACAGTTTTTTATTATAATAATTATTATTATTTAATTAAAAAATCTCGCACAAAAGCCGCTCCACAGAGGCAAAATAGATCAAATCTACCATAATAATTTCACTGTGAGGGGAAACGGGGATGCGGAGTAAAATCCGATGCAGATACTGCAGCTGCAAAAGATTTGAACACAGCCTGTGGTGACAAACCTCCGCCACACCTACTCCCGATAAATACACCTCTAAGACCTGTTATAGTAAAACATGAAGCATAATCTGCAGTTATTTCTTTATTTATTTATTCATTTATAATTGCATAAAATTATTGTCTGGAAAGAAAATTAAAATTTAAAAGAAAAACGTAATGATGCAAACCCATAAACTGCCCCTTAATTACATAATAATAATAATAATAATAATAATAATAATAATAATAATAATAATAATAATAATAATACATTGTTCTATATTAATTACAACATAGACTAATTAATACACATATTAACTGGGCAACATTTAACAGAATTTGGACCAAAATCGGGGCCGTAACAACCCTCTGAAATATTTAGCATAAAATAAACATAATTTCCTCGCGATATTGTTAGCCTCACCTCTCATACGCTACAAAAATGCAAAACAGATCAAACTAAAGACAAAATAAGACGCTCGGACTATCAAAAGCTTTGTGTTTATAATTTAGCTGTATTCTCCATATATTTAAAATATATAGGACATGTTTATTTTACGACCTTATAGCCATGCAGCTGGTCATATTTATTTAACTATACAAATGTATGATAATCATTTTGTCTCGTTATTAAATAATGAGTCAACTTAAAGCTCATTGAACGTGTTGTGTTTTTAGTCGTTCTTGTGCAGTTTTTGTGATGTATAAACGATCTACAGCGGGTCATCAACACAATGCCACGGTCAAAAATGCGTATTAAAATGCACGATTCTGCAAATATTTTTTTTTAATAATTATCATTATTTTATTTTATTATTAATATTTTTATCAGGATACTTCTGCACTTTTTATTGCCGATTTTACTTAATTAACAGGAACAAAAAATGAACCATTGTCGTGTTTTTGCTCGTAAGAATAAATATGGTTGAGCGTTTGCAGGTGTTGTGTGAACCTTTGCCCGTCACAGCTGACGTTGCTGGTTTGTTGACTGCGCTGTCAGGTAACGATGTGTCCCAGGACAGCCTGCTCCTCCACGGTCCTTTCGCGAGGAAACCCAAACGCATCCGGACGGCCTTCTCTCCCTCCCAGCTCCTCCGGCTGGAAAGAGCCTTCGAGAAGAACCACTATGTGGTCGGAGCCGAGAGGAAACAGCTGGCGAACAGCCTGAGTTTATCTGAAACGCAGGTACGTTCAAATAATGTCTACTTGTTTAAATTACCAGTATTATCAATACTATTACTACTGATAAATTATTATTATTTCTAAGCCCAAACAACGGCATTAACATGAACAGCAACAAGGCCAGTGTATAACAATATTAATATTATTATTAACAATAATAAAACAAAAACAATTACAATTTATTATCATTTATATTTTTTTATTTAGCCTGTGTTTTAAAAACTGTTATTTGTCTGTTTAGATGGTAAACTGCAGTGGTTTGAATGCACATATGGCATTACATCGCAGAATATTAGACTATTAATGTAACAGGTTTGGGGAATGGCAGTTTTATTTAAATAGCGCATTTTCGTTACACGCAAACTTAAAATGCTTAACATGAAAGATAAAAAACATGTAGGTCTACGACGCCTTAAAGCAGTAAAAACAACAAAACCAACTTTACAAAGATACCACACACACACACACACACATACACACACACACACACACACACACACACACACACACACACACACACACACAGTTATTAAGTGTAAGCCTGTGAGAATGAAAACGTTTTATGTTTTGAATGTAGACACGGCTCTAACTGACCTCAGGTCAGCTTGTTCCCCAGAACAGGACCTCGGGAACTGAAAGAACCCTCTGCTCAGTTAGAGCAAATTCTGGGAACATTTTAAAGATGTGCACCTGATGACCTGAGCGGTCTAATCGGGTTATAGACTCTGAGCAAGTCAGAGATTTACCGGGGGTCAAACCATTTGGAGCTTTATGAACTAATAGAAGGATTTTAAAGATAATGCTGTATTGAACCAATGAAGTGACTTCAGTGCTGGGGTTCCACATATATATGTTCCACATATATGTAAGCTGAAGTCATGTTACTGGCATTACAGTAGCCTAACCTGCGTGATATGAATGCATGAGAGAATTTCTCAGAGTCAGTTTGAGATAAGAATTTTCTAACTTGTGGTTATTGTTTTTTTGTAAGTGGTAGAAAGCAGTTCTGGTGACATTAATGTGATTATCAAAACTGAGATCACTGTCCAAAATAAAGCCCAGGTTCCTCACATGCTCACTGTGTTTCAGAGGAAGGGATGATAAATATGTATAAATTGTCTCAGACTTTTTGGACCAGCAACAAATTATGAATTAACAATAATTAATAGCATTTTACACCACATAACTATAAATGCACTTACATTTTTTAACATTTACCTGACCCACATTTTGCAGCAGAATCTCTCAAAGGCGTTTCACTCATGTATGCTCTATCGTAAGCTGTAGTAAATATTATTGATGCTTAAGTTTAATGAGCCCACACTCTGTGGGTGTCAATTAGGTTGCCTAATAGGCAATATTAAAAGATATTTCCTCAGTCAGCAGTGTAAATATATTCTGCTTGCAAGTTTCTGTGTCAGTCAATAAGAGGCTTGCAATTAAGCAGCAATTGAATTATACAAATTTTAAAGACTGTCAGCTGAATATGAATTAAGTCACTTGATTGGGTCAGCAGCATTAACTAATATCATGTAAATGGATGATAACAAGGTCGATATCTCTTAAAGTTAGAAGAAACATTTGGACAAGATTAATGAAGTCACTGAGGTTATGAAATGAGCACAAAATACTGATGAGGAAAAATAATTATGGATATAATGTATATAATGCAGTTACACACGCTTGCACCCCCTTTTAGCTAAAAACAGATCATTTGGCTCTTTAAGAGTTTTCTCTGAAAACAATTATAGAACTACCCTGAACCCCCCCCCCCCCCCCGCAAAATAAATAGTAAATAAAGAGAAAGATTGAAGAAAAGTAACATAAGTGTGAATCCTGGCTGCGTGTGAGGTAGTCAGCCAGGTTGATATTACGAGGTCATACAATAGATCAGCTTTTTAACCTGGTCTTTCTCATGTTTTAATGTCATCTTTAATCAATAAGGCGGTGCATTGCTTCCTCTTTTTTACATTTGCTAAACAGAATAAACACCGATACAAAATATTGTTGTACCCGATTAACTGTCGTTTTATTTTATTTCATGTTATTTCACTTATTACATTTCCCCCAATGCATGTCATCCGCACAGTTTGCGGTAGCAGATCATTTCTTGCGCTTTACTATAAAGAGAAAGGAGCTGTGTTTGGCATTTCTGTGAAATGAAGGATTTTTATTTAGATAGAAAGGTTAACTAATTGTAGTCCCTTCATTAGTCGTGCCAACAAGCACAACAAAACTCAAACACAGCCATCATTTATCTCATTACGCATGCGTTTGACAGCTCAGAATGTGCAGCTCAAGAGATGTCTGTGAGCCTTCTCTTAATTTACTCTGGGGTCACACCGACTGCTTTCCTCCTTCCAGGTGAAGGTGTGGTTCCAGAACAGGAGGACGAAGTACAAGCGACAGAAGCTGGAGGAAGAGGGACCAGACAGCCAGCAGAAGAAGAAGGGGAACCACCACATCAACAGATGGCGCATTGCCACCAAGCAGACCAGCTCCGAGGACATTGACGTGACCTCAGAGGACTAAATCTGCGGTCCAGCCTCTGACAATGCTGCCCTAAACCTTGCGTCCCCTTATGACGCATCAGAGGACCAATACTATTTATTATGTAATATTATTAAGTATAATTAGACGCATTAGAGGAAGACTCGAGGACTTAATATGTGATCACTGCTCATCTCTTCATCAAGGTGCTATACTCAGTGACACTGGGGGGGGGGGGGGGGGGACCAGCTTATTTAATGAAATCTGTTCTGATTGTCTCTGGATGAGGAGCGGTTCTGTCATCATTTGATCATTTTGGTTGTGTGACAGCCAAACATGAAGAGACATGACACCCTCTACCATAGTGATTTTTTTTTTTAATTGTACATAGACCAGTGAAGGTTATTTGTTTCATTAAAGCTGTATTTTTTTTTTTTTTTTTTTACCACTTGCGTAGGTCATTAACACATCATTGCTCACCCTGCTCCACCACCTGTGTACCATGTTAATTTAAATTTCTCCTCAATTACACGGAGGAGATGACGCACACTTTGAATCCGAGCGGACACGCTGGTGACAGACCAGAAGAAACCAAACAGGAAAAGGACTGCGCATCACAGAAGAACGATTGTATTCCTACTTTGACGACTTCAAAGCCGCCTCGGCGCTTTGTTAAACCTCCTAATGAAGATTCTTCACAGTAATGTGACTCTTGGCCAGCTGCGCGTGACTCTGGGACAGACGAGAAGCTGCAGAGACCTCTGGTGTTAGGGTCAACTTGAGCTGCATAATAAAAGTTCACAGCTTTGTGCTTCTTCTGCCATGGCACATTTGTGATTGTGAATGTGTCGAGATTTCATTAAGCACTGTGTGTAGTACGAAACATATATGAGAAAAAAAAATTGAGCCGAACGTGTAATTACAGAAAGATGTTTTAGAAATAAAAGTAAAAATAATTTCTCTGATGGGATATGCGTGCGTGCGTGCGTGCGTGCGTGCGTGTGTGTGTGTGTGTGTGTGTGTGTGTGTGTGTGTGTGTGTGTGTGTGCGTGTGTGTGCGTGTGTGTGTGCGCTTTCTAAGTTTGCACACTGCAAGATTACATTCCATTACAGCTGCAGATTTGACTCATCTCTTACTTTCAAACTGGAGGTGCATGCAAATCAGGGTGAAGCTGCTGCTCCACAGACTGAAATGAGACCTGTCGACACTGGAGCATAATTGAAAGAGAAAGTCCTGAAGTGGATGTGAGGATGAGGAGGGTGCGAGTATTGAGGATTTTATTGTTTTACGTTGTAAATTACCAGCTGAAAATAAACAGCTTCCCAAAAGGTGAAACTTTAAGAAGCTTTTATTGCATATTAGGTGGCTGTCGCAATCTAACAACCCCTCAGGTGGGTTCTCTTGAGAGTGATGTGTCAGGTATGCTGCAGGACAGCTACACAGGTGTCAGGTGTGTTACCTGTCAGTCTGTATTTCCTCTGAATTCCAGCAGAAGAACACAGAAATAATTCCCATCCAGAGGGTGCAACTCCTGAGAAAAAAGAGGGAAAGTAGTTGGTATTGTGCAGCAGCCTTTTCACCAACTACCACAGCAATCACCTGTCAAAGGAAACGGAAGGAATCTCAGCCTAATGACCCCGAGGCTTCAGAGATGAGCCTTGACGTCTGACCCTGATGGCTTGTTTTGTAAGCTAAGAGGCAGGGAGATGTAGGAGTAAAATGCACTGCAGCAGTCTCACCTTTTTACAAAAGGTGCACAATACGTCAGACATCTGGAGGTGCAAGGGGGGGGGGGGGCTGTATGTTTTGTTTTGAGTTCCAGGATATTCTATACTCACTGCAGGTGCAAATACATTGTAAAAGACGTGGAGAATTTCTCATTATCTAAATAAACACAATCAACTGTGTTTTCAAGCACTACAGTAGCTCACTCTTGACACTGAAAGCTCTACGTCTATTCTTGGCAAGCGGGTTGGTTAAGGCCAATCACGTCTTGATTAGCTAAGAGGTCAGCACAATTAACGCGAGCTGCAGCTCTTAGTTGTCTGTTAGGAAAACAATTAAAGGGAAAATCGTGCTCATCTCCCTAAACGCTGTGTCTCCTGTCGCCTGAGTCAGCAGAGGGGTTAGGATGAGAGTCGGGAGCCAGCGTGAAAAAACAAGTCTCACCAGAGGAGAGCCCCGCGGGGCGGGGGGGCAGGAGCCCACTGATTTCTGCTGCAAAGGTGTTAGAAAACTGAATCACAGCTGGTTTAACTGGGATTATCTGGTTACTTGCTTTCTGTGGAATGGCTGAAGCCTTCTGTTTTCTCAGCTAAAAGTACAAAATTACACTGGCTTTAAAATTCCACGTTGAGTGATGAGTCATGCAGTGCAGCACACAGAATTACACATTACAATCTAATTACTGAAGAATTCTGCCCCGTTACATATACCGTTACATATACTTCAAACTACAGCTGAAAGCTGAAATCAGTGCACAGCCCATCCCACTTTTGGAGATGATGGTGAAACAGATATTTGTTGGCTAAAAAACAATGTCCAATACAGATTTATTGTATGTATTTATAAAAAAATAAAAATAAATGCAGTATGCTAGAATTTTTTTAAAAAAAGGAAAAATAATGGGGTCATTGTTTACTGAATTTCAGTAAGATACTACACAAAGTAATAAGCAGCTTAACAGGAAGATTCATCCCACATTATAAACTTCTCAGCTGTGAAACATACTCTGCTATATGAGCTATTTGCCAGTGGGGGCGGAGCCAGTCTGCTGGACAAACTGTAACATCACTTCTTAAATGAGCTCATTTTTATCCATTATGTCCCACTTAAAAAAAAAAAAAAATTACATCACATATTCACCAACATATACACTGACAAGATATGTCAGTCCAATATCGGCTAACAAATATCAATATCGTTCAGGTTCTAATAAAAAATCCAATAATGTGATTCAGCAAAATTGTAAAATGGGAAAATTTCATAAATATATTTTCATATATTCTTCAGCTACAAAGTTACAACTGAAGATATAATTTACAACCCCCCCCCCCCCCCAAAAAAAGATTAATAATCTAGAAAATAACAGACAGTTCATAAATCCACTGTGGACAAGTTTAAATTACTAGCTCAAAAGCTAAAATATGGTACTTTGTAACATACAGTTAACAGGCCAGAACTAAACCTGATGCCAATAACTTAGTGAAAGATGTACGTCTTTAAGAAAGGTGTTTTGTTTTCATTTATTCATCTCACCCTGGTCGTGTGCCATAACTCACACTCTGATCCTGCATGTGGCTTCTTGTCAAATTACGGTGCAGTGCAGCCTACCGTGCTGTGTTCCCCGAGCAACCGGACAAACATACTAATCACACGTATCACAGCAAACGGTCTTAATGCGCTGAGAAGACTGTTTGTGTAAATCAAGTGAGAATGTATACACAAAGACAGAAAAAACAAATCTCTGGTTACAAAACTAGGAAACATTGTGAAATAAATATCAAAAACACAATTAAATGAAAACAATGTGTTTTTATTTGTATCTATACAATATTTGCCTAATTATAAAGTTTTAGCTTTCACTCAGAACCACAATTGCAACTTTCTTACTATTTGCTATAACTGATAATTCAGAAAATAACTATTTTAGAAATCTATACAAATCAGTGCTTCCAAACATGAGTCACGGGATTTATAATGAGGGCAGGAATAATCATTTAGATCCAAAAAGCTTCTGATTTTCTTTCATCTTTGCAGCTTTCTTCTTCCCACTTTGATTAAAATACTGCCAGGTCATAGTCATACATGGCCTTGGGTCACAGGAAGTTACTGATTCATATTGAAGGGTCAAAAGCAAAAAATGTCGGAAGCATTTGTATTAAATTGTAAACAAGAAAAAAGGCATCTTAATTTCATTCACAGTATTTACACATTCATTTAGAAATATCCTGACCAGTCGCTTCAATCTGCCTGTTTTCCATCATCCATCCATCCATCCATCCATCCATCCATCCATCCATGTTGATTTAGCTTGATCTGTAGTTAGTGATCTGTTCATTGTGGAAAAAGCTGCAAGCTTATGAGTATAGCTAACCTAACCAATCAACCTAACCAGGCTGTCACCCTCATTCTGCTGACTGCTACAGTTATTTGGCATTGTCTCCTTGTGTTGTGATATATATTTTCTTATCACTGTTACTGCTGATTCTTCATATCAGCTGTTGTTGTCCAAATGTGTGCTAAAGCCACTGCAGCAGCCAAATTTACCACAATTAATTCCCTGGCAGCCTCAGATGGTTTGCACCACGATGAGCGGAGCGTTCCATCTTCACATCTCGGTCGCTAGTGATCGATCAAAGTCCTTTATTGTATGTCACAATCTTACAATCTGTCGCCCTGGCGATCTCTGGCTCCAGCTGATTTACACTGATCTGTGGGAAACCGAAGCAGGACAAAAAGGTCAGCAGTGCAAATGGAAATATTTGGCACAAACTGTCAGATATATTTAATATTACATGTGTACGCTGCATACACATCCGTATATCACCTAAATGAACCGCTGCGTAAAGATTTGAAACTGACTATAATTCTTAAAGGCTTTAAATGTTCTGTATTTACTGCTAATGTGCAAAAAGAGCCAATTTGCCAGATTAAAGTCTAATTTGAGGTTTGCATCACCTAATATTTGAACCAGAGACAGATGGCTGTCGGAGTTGGAGGCAGAATCCTAATCAGACATCTTGGTAGGTGTGAAATGGGGAAGTGGGACAAATTGAGTAGGCGGGGGGTCCAAGGGAGTGGGGCATTCATGTTGCTTTTTGGGGAGATCTTTTTTTTTCCTTCATCTGCTATCCTTGTGAAAGTGCAAAAAGGACTTGTGAGGAAAAAAAAAAAAAAAACAGGCCCCTCTGTGGAACTGGAGGCAGCTTTTCACAGGACTGTTGGCGGCACATATGTCTGAAGTTTTTTGCCATATGGCTGTCTGAGCTATTTCAAGTGGTAATTAAATCCTAAACATTTTAAAGCCAGAGCTGGTTGGCTTGTGTCAGCAAGTCACTTGGCAGAGAGAAGACAAAGAGAGAGCGATGGAGTGGAAAAACATAATCGTGCCATTGCCATTTAATGAGTAGGATGACACATACTGAGGCAATAAGGCTAAAGTTAGATCTCAGCCTGACAGCCTGGATGGCATCAGTGGCGGTGAATAAAGGCAATGGCGGCTCCGGGCAGATCATAACAGAGCAGGTTAAGTCTCAGAGGGCTCCGCCTCATGAGGAGATCCTGAAGAGGTCAGGAGACACGAGTCTCTCTCCCTTCAGCCCCAACCGGTCGCAGCAGATGACTGCCCCTGAGCCCGGTTCTGCCGGCGGTTCCTTCCTGTTAAAAGGGAGTTTTTCCTTCCCACTGTTGCTTGCTCATCGGGGGTCGTTTTGACTGTTGTGTTTTCTGTGTAATTATTGCAGGGTCTTTACCTTACGATATAAAGCGCCTTGAGGCGACTGTTTGTTTGAATAGTCACCAACATCAGTCATTCAGCCTGAGTCAGGGTAGCTTTACATTTGCAGCTCTGTGTTTGGGCTGGCTGTTTGTAATGAACAAAATCTCAGTACTGTGCAGGAGAACAAAAGAGTGACACCACAGAAACTCAAACATGATAAATGGAAGGCACGTCCAACAAATAACAACAAAAATTTGGGGATAGAGCACCTCCGACATCTGTGGAAACAAACTGATGGCAAGTGGCAGAGCCAGGCCGAAGGCAGCGAGACACACGAGACTGTGGACAGGCAGGACGAGCCTCCGACGTCTCTGCAGGAGAGGGAGCCTGACGGGACACAAAAGAAACAAGTCAGTACTTTTACACACCAGCAAACACAACTTAGGTGACATTGTTGTATTTGCACATCTGGCTCTGTTTGGGATCTCATCCTCTACAAAGAAGGCAAACAGCACACTCAGACCTTGTGCAAAAGCAACAGGTTCTCACGCACAGCGCAGTGCAACACAGGGCAGGAGTCCAACCCATGAAACACAGAGCATACCGCTCAGGTGCCAGACAGCACAGGACCTACATCTTTTTAGGCAGGCTGCGGTATTGGTGCGGCTGATCGGTTTTATTGCACTCTAGTGGATTTAAAATTTTCTTCACCAATCATCACAGAAGATAATTCAGTCCAGTTAAGACAAATAAACCTCCGCAAAAAAAAGTCATATGTCAGGATCTGATGTAACTCGTGTGGATCAGCAGGCGAATAAATCAAAACATTTGGAGAAACACATTATCAGCTGTCCAACTGTGCCATTCCACATATTTAGCTTAAAAAAGCATTTAATAGCCATTTATGCAGTCAAAACCTTTAATAATAGACTGCAAAAGGTTTCAAAAGCGCATTAACGTCAATAAAAAGGAAAACCCATTTTCTCTATCTAAATAAAAAAGATTCTTAAGGACATTCAATAAATCTAACTGATGAAATATGATTTCTCCTCGCTTACCCTCCACTAGGATAATCCCCTCTTCAGTGAGCGGGACAGCGAAACTCAGCAGGAGCTTGAGAAAGAGCCGCTCCGTCTCCCCACCACTAGCGACGCCTCTCCCCCTAACGAGGAGAGCTACTGCCTAATGAGGGAGCTCATTAACACATATGGCTGCCATGGTTTAATTAGGCTGCAAACACGTGCAGATACACACACGTGGAAAACTGCATTTTTAAGAGAAAAAGTCAATGGGAGAAAAGTTGCGAGGTATGCGAGACGTTAATGGTAAGGGGACTTCGGTTTGGACACACACACACACACACACACACAGACACACAAGTTTAAAAACCTTTCAATCAGGTGAAATCAGCCAAAACATAATTTGATGTAAAACTGGCTGTAATCACATGATCTAACCTGGCTAGTGGCCATATTTCTGGTCAAGGTCTTAGTCAGGTTTAGCTGTTTACATGGACCTGTGTCTCACTGTTACCACGAGCAAACTGGCTATTAGACTATCCCCCGCTGACCTGTGGTGAAACACACACACACCAAATGAGGACGGGAAAAAGACGCCATCACAACCAAACATCATATTGTTGTCCTTTCAGCTCGTGACAACTTCCGTTCGTATGAAATGAAACTGACACTTGCTTATTTTTTCATTCACTGGCTTCCTTCGAGCCATCGTTGGAGTTATTTTGACAGGTCAGTCAGTTAGAGCAGAAAGACGCTTTGCAAACCTGTGTCGAGCTTTGAAAGACGATTGGCTAATATAGACTTCTCAAAAATGTTACAAAGTAATTGCGAGCACGTGCACTTTTTAGTCTTTTTTTGGTATCATATTTCTGTATGAAAGAGCTTTAACATGGCCAATTTAACCCTCATGTGTCGGCATTTCATCTAAGCAATTTCTCTCATAAAACTGCAGAAAAAATACAATAATTTATATGATTAATGTGTAGAAAATAGCACTTGAATAAAAATGTAAATGCTGAAGCAGTAAAACTGGCCCCAAATCTGGTGACCTGGGTATCACAGATAAAATGGAAATTCCCATTAATTCCCAGATTAATGTAGCCTGGAACATGCACAAATAAACAAAAAGCCAGAATAACACTGCACCCCCTCACAGCTACTGAAGCACATGAAGGACACAACCTGTAGTCACTCCCCCTGTATCTGTTCTCAGCAGTGTAATCCATCATTGAGGGGCCGCCCAGGGACGTGTCTCCATCCCCTTGTTCTCGCTCCATTGAGAGCCAGTGAAGGCGAGCTGATGTAGAGGATGGCTGAACACTACCACAGTCAACCTCGGAGATCTGCACTCACTCCACCACTCCTTTCTCTCTCGCACAGTTCAGTCATTCAGCTGCCAGGAATCCCAAACACACCTGGGCAGTCGGCCTCACTGACTGAGCCCGCCTACTCTGAGCGGTCTGGACAAGTGTTGTCAAGGATTTACAGAGATGGCTGCATTCCTGGGCACAGCACAGGCGCAGTCACACCATCCATCACCGGGCATCCATACAAGCACATGTTGTTATTAAGACACCATTACAGTCATATTACACAACACTGAGCCTCAGTGGTGGCTCCATAGTATCAAATCAGTGTTAAACCACAGCAGAGTAGATAATAAGAGAATCTGAAATATTCTTTTCTTGAAAAAAATTGGATAGCTTTATAATTAACTTGCAGTCATTTAATTAGAAGACAGCTGCACCCTTGAATTATTCTAACTCATGAAACTTTCACCTCCTTCATTACTGCCATAAAAGCATAATTAGCTTCTTTAAAATACAGATTGATAAAGACAGTGCTTCCATCCATTATGACTCATTTAAATTTTCCTGTTGCAAACACTGGCTGTTTGGGCTTCTTTTCCTGCAAAAAAAAACTATTCATATCAAAAGGAAATGAATATTAAGGGATGCATTTAAAGTGTCAAACACCAACATCAGTATTTAAAGAGACAGAAGGGGTCAGCTTCAGCAGATACAACAGACTGAAAGGACAAAGAAAAAACACCAATCTGCAGAAATTCAAAACATTTTCAGACAGATGACGAAGAATCAGAAAACCCAAACATCTGAACTACAACATTCCTCTACTGGCTTTTCTGTCTGTCTTCACCGGACACGACGACAGCTTTATTAGGTACGCCTTAATTCTTCATGTCACAGATTCAACAAGGTGCTGGAAACATTCCTCAGAGATTTGGTCCATATTCACACGACCGCCTCACACGGTTGCCGCAGATTTTTCGGCTGCACGTCCGCGACGCAAACCTCCCATTTCTCCAAATCCCAAAGGTGCTCCATTGAATTGAAATCTGGTGACAGTAGAGGCCACTTGAGTGGCATGTTACCCTGCTGGAATTGCTGCCACATGACTGGCTGATTAGATATTTGCATTAAATAGCAGCTGAACAGGTGCACCAAATAAAGCGAGCATACCGGTGAGTGTACACAGATGCGGCCACGTTGCCTAAATGAAGTGGAAAAGAGTTTCTTACTTTTCCAGTGCAGACATGATCAAGGGCGGAAGCACCAGGATCGGCATGGGCATGACTACTCTGGTCAGCGCTGTCTCCAAAAGCGCCTGCCAGAAGAAAACATAAACACGTTAAAAAATAAACATATATTTGCTTTAATCTGGGAAACAAAGGCAATCATTTCTGTGTCTGAATGTACTAATCCTGATATATGAACTCATAACCCTTCAAAATATGTAGCAGCACATTAAGCAGTACAATGTATTTGTTGCTAGACAGCAATGATGATCAATTTACATAATTTCCTTTTCTGAGCGGAGGAACGTACACGCCTGGCAGCTACTTTTGATGTTCCCACCACGTCCCCGTTGTTGTCGAGCACACTGATGCCCTCTGACAGCTCAGAGTGTCTCATGAGCACCACGTTGCAGACATTTGCACTCGCTGTGAAGAGACGAGAATATTTTTAAAGATCGAAGTGAAAAGTCTCACTGCCACTAGGAATATAACACAGTTATATTTCTAGACCGTGACAAGTTTTTTTTGTTTGTTTGTTTGTTTTTTGGCTCTGTAAACCACCTCAGTGGATTTGGAATGAGGAAATCGAGATGTCGTGGACGTCTAGGCTTGCTGTTTTTATTTGAAAGAGGAAAAAAAAGCAGTTTGATGGCCAGCAGAAGGCCCGGAGTTGATTCCAAGTGTTGAACTTGCATGTGGTAGCTGTTCATGGGAAGTTTGGATGTGCAGTCCAAAGAGCTGTGGGTATCAGTATGGGCCGGACTAAAAAAGGAACTACTGTAAGTCCTGTAAGGATGAGGGATTAAACTTTGTATGTCCTGAACGGTAATGGATGGTTTTAGAAGTTACTTTGTTTTTTTTAAACCAAAGAATTTCATGGTCCAAACACCACATCAGTGTCCCGTGATTATTAAATATTTGCTCAAAAATAATGAAGCATCTTGGCTCCAGGGATGGCAATATCAGTCAGAGTGAATACCCTCTGGCTCCGACTTTTCCTCTCGGATTTCTGTGAGTGGGACCTTTTGTTTTCTTGTGAAATATATTTAAAAGTCTGGACTGACATTTGCTGATGAGCCCTTAACTTTTCAATGAAAATCAGATTTTGTCCAGAATGTTGTAATGTAAGAATAAAGCAGAGTTGTGCCTGGTTGTAGAACTGGTATCATGGCATTCAAACAGGAAGGATACTCAACTTGTTTTGCCTGCGAGTCACTTTTTTATTAACTGGTCAGCAGCCAGTTATGAAGAATTAATGGCAGCTGGGATTGGCTGAAATTACATGAGTACTGCACACAAGTCTTGAGTCACCCCTCATTTCTGTATAGTCTGAACTCTCTGAGGCAGCTTTCTTATCATTTCTTCAGGAACAGTTCTCCAAAGATCTTCTTTGGATGTTGGCTGCCTTTTGCTCTGTTCTCTGTCAGGACGACGCTGCTTCAGTAACGTTGGGGTGCTGTTCCACTGAGTGTGTTTCTATCCAGGTCTGTTTTTACTGCACTGTGTTTGGGATCACTGTCATGCTGTAAAATGAAGGTGTTGCCAGTCAACATGCTGTAGATGGTACAGTATGGTGGATCATAATCTGACGATACTTTTCTGTGTTTTGACAAGATCTCCAACACCACTGGATGAGATGCAGGCCCAAACCATGACAGAGCCTCCATTATTTTATTTAACCCCCTCCATCTGTACTGACGATGATTAAATTTTTAAATTAATCACTCCTTTCGATGGATCAACGTAAGGGTCAAATGCCTCTCAGGTCCTGTGTCAGATGAAAAAGCAGCCAATGAAACCCTGAAAGACCTTCAGAAAGCCTGAAGAATTACTGCTGAAGACCTTAAAATAAATTCTGGCTCCTTGAAAGCAAAATATAAAGAAATCCGGAGTGGCTTAAGACTTTTGCACAGTACTTTCAAATTAAGTAACATCATAACTGCATTAACTTGATGCACAGATTGGTGCTATACCTGTAAGACAGGTAAATCACATATACTTGCATATTATATTAAATATCTACTGCTGCATTTTATTTGTGCATATTTTGGTTACATTTGAATGAGTTCATGTAACAATAAAGCTTCAATCATTCCTATTAATGTTAGATGAGCAGCCTATCGTTGATCTACAGTATGTTTTACTACGCTGGGATACACATTTGGATCACAAGACAACAACACTTTAAAAATCCCTCTTGCCTACGTCCCCTCCTGTTCTCCATGGAAAATCATCTCTTCTAATCAAACTGAAGTGAACTGATAATGTTACGAAAACTCAGATCTGCCAATTACCAGCGCTGAGTGTTCCTCTGGAAGACACTGAACTGCTGTTTACTCTTCTCACTCCTCAAATGAAGGACATTATTGCCGTGTCATTTGTGTCATTCAGAAAACCAAAGCCATGTCTCTGTGAGACTCTGACACACACACAAACACACACACACACATACACACACACACACCAGTCAGATCAGCAACAGAGAACAAAATCAAGGCGGCTGGCAGGTTGACAAACAGCGGTGTTGTTTCCCCTCTGATTATTCACGACAGCCAAAATCAACACAAATGTTATGTTAATATAGATTAACCTTTCTTCTTGACTCTAATAGGAATAAGACAAACTCGTTTTAGAGAGTTTAGTGGTGGTGCCCCGAGCCTTTTTAATTTAAGACAACAGCGTTCAGTTATCTTTGCTAAGGGCCGCGGGGCTGGCAGGTCGCTTTGTGAGGGGAATTCAATTGACTGAGCAAATAAGTCTTTTTACCTATGAGGGATTTTTTTTTTATTTTTTTTTTATCCAGACCAATTAATAATAAAGAGACAGGCAGGATTTTGGCACGGAACAAACACCAACAACCACGACAGTTAAACGGAAACCCTTAATACATAAATAAAGGCATCAAAGTAATTACAAAACTGACTTGATAAATGCAGAATCTGCACAGCTAAATGCTGAAATATCTGGCTGTAACTTGTAATTATTTAAAATAATTACATTTGTGTACATTTTAATCATCATCTAATAACTAGTGGTACACTCACAGAAATGCATCCAAGATTTTTTTTTTTTTTTTTTACATAATTACTTTCTAAATATCACAAATAATGACAAATAAGACAACAAATAATTAACCCCCCAAATTTCTGCCAGCGTGGCTTTCCCCCCAGTTAAGGTTTTCATAATCTAATTGAACGACAGGCCGCCGCTTGATTAGGTTATTACAAATAAATCTAGCCTTAAGTAAGCAAACAAAATCAAACGGGCGAAAATTCAAACAGCCCTTTGCTTCCATTGGCTTCAATTAGCTTTTTTAATTACCTCTTCTATTGGCCTACCAAAACAACAACAGGAACAACAATGAACAAACAGAAATCAGGTAAATGAGGCCTTGACATAGACGCCACTTTAAGGGTAATTATCCAATTTGTTTGCGGCAGCAGAGTTCTAACAAGCAGCCAATTACCAGGCAAAGGCTGCGCTGTAGAAACCTGTTGATTTAATTAGAAGAACCGCTATGGTAAGGGGGGGGGGGGGCAGGAAAACAATTTAATTATGAGCCAGCAGCCCGGGGCATTCTGGGACACGGGTTTATACCCCTGGGTGTGATTGTGTTTGCGGGAGAGTGGCATGAAAATCAGCTTTGCGGCTGCACACACAAAGCCAGCTCTCAACACGTCTGTAAGCCTGCGGAGCGGAGAGCGGACAGAGGGGAGCAGCGTGAAACAAAACCGCCCTATTAGGCTTTCATACAGACAATTATTAGGATCACAAAAGAGCTAAAATAAAAGGTGTAATTTATCAAGACTGAGGAAAAGAAAACATAACTTGTGTTGTTTATATATATATATATATATATATATAGTAATGACAATTATTACTGAACCTTTAGCCAAAGGCACTGAACTGAACTCCCTTTGACTTTTTTTTTTTCTATAAACCTCCAAAATTATTATCATTATTACCACTAAGAAAAAATCTAAGCCACAATCTTTCATTTTCCTTAAATGTCCGTTATAAAAACAGTCCTAATCTTAATCCTTGTCTGTCCCATGAGAAGTTTCACTGAGCTTTTTTTAAACTTACCCACTGCCGGGAAGGGGATGAACCTCTGCACCAAAAGCCTGGTGGTTGGGCTGAAGTGGCTTGCTCTCTGGATTAAAACATTTAAACCGACCTGAAGGGTAAAGCCCACACAGATGACACAATCAGACACCGTGGGCCTCGAAAAGCCAACGCAGAATATTTGAAATGAATGGCTTTTTCTTTCGAAGTGCCACAAACACGCTTTCACCACAGGGAGAGCACAAAAACAGACACCGTCAGCCTCAAATTAAAAAGCGTCAGAAACGGGTTCACTGGCGGAACACGGACCAGAATTACGGGCAGTGTGTTTAAACATTTGATGAATGGAACTTTGCCGTATTTTAACATTTCAGATTGCTGTGTTCAAAAGCCTATATGCGCTCAAATAACACACCACCACGCCACTTCATCCTCCAGCTCTCTCTAGCCCTGCGGGAGGTCGTCACCAGAGCGGACGTTTAATTGGAGCGTGCCTGCCCCCCTCCAGGGATGTCGTACCAAACTCCAGACACCCCGCAATTTCTTTCTGTGCTTGCTGCCATTGTCAAGCCTGAGGGCATCAGCCGGATGAACACCCAGCAGGACCAGTAATTGGCTTGGTTGGAGCTCCTTGTCCACACTAAGGGTTGTGTGAGGCAGGTGTGTGAACGTGTATTATGCCCCTATGACATTTTATTCTGTGATGACATGGAGGTAAGAAAAGAGGTTCAAGTGATTGGGGTTATTCTGAAACCTGCTTTTTCATGGTTAATGTTGATATCCAGCTTATTTAAAATTTGCCATTTTTCTGCCAAAACCATTTAAGATATTTGGCATTTAGCTTAAGAAGCAATGCTGTGGAAGACCACATGCTAAAGCTGTGTACCAAAGACCCGATTACAACATCTGCTTTACTGTTTGCAAGGTGGAACCTTTAGTTTAGTGGACATAATAGTTCTTAATAAATTACCTGCAAAGAAAGCACAGTTTGATTGGACTTTTTTCCCCATCTTTGAGTAATGAAGTGACTGCCATTTAATGCTGCTAATCTAAGTGACTTATCAATTGGCCTGATCGATCCTTAGGTGTAGAAAGCGATCGATATGTCTAATATACTGGCCGATATTTTTTCTGTCAGACACACGAAACACAAACAGACATTTTTATGTGTAGTTATTAATGAGTCCTTATTTGTCCTTACAGTGTAGTTTAAAAACAATCTCGCTTTTACACCTTTACTTCATTTACACTCTCACCTTTATTTTTTTCATTTTCATTTATCTGCCATTATAAATGCAATGACATCAAATCATCAGGTCATATCAAGGCACAACAGAAGAATCAGTGGAACTCACAGCGATGGACACTGCACTGGCAACTGCCCCAAGGTATCCCTGCAGGAATTTGGAAGGCGGAGCCGGCTGAAGTGGCAGCAAACAAGATGAGACATTACATTATAGAAGCAGTTTAACTGAGCAACAAGAAGAAAAGACATTCGTAATGCGTGCAATGACGCCCCGACTGGCAAACCACGCAGGTACTCGACCTTGGAGGCATTTCGGTTACAGTAGTTTACACAGGCATTGTGACTCTGGTTCAACCACTGCAATGGAAAGGAGAAAGTGAAAAGAAGACAGATGTAATAAACTACAATGATGGATTTGTTTAATTACAGGTGATTCTCTTGTGTATTTAAAATAAGCCAATAGAAGTTCATTATTAAAAACATGTCCTTAATCATCGATAGGTTCACCCACTGGGTTTATGGAGCACACGAGCAGAATCAGTGACAGATGACGGTCCATGATTTAAACAGTGGCAGTCTCTGTCTCACACCAGAAGAATTCCTTATAATTAATTCTTAATTTATTCTATTTATTATTTCATTTAAAAAACAGCATTTCCCATTAATCCCACAGCTTTACAACTGGTCATTATTAGTTTGATCAAAACAAAACCGCTAACATGGCGGCACACGAAGGATGCAATGGTTTATAATAACAGATGGTGATATATTGTTGCATAAATATTCAGCAGTTGCTCCTCAGTTGTTTGTCTCGAGGCGCGCGTGCCTTCTTTACAAACTGGGACGATTTAGGAAAACCAAACTGATGCTTGGCCGGGTTTGATGTTCAGGAAATACCTGCCAGAAGACGGTGGACACCAGCGTTTGGTTAGGGAGGAGGAGGCCAACAACCTGCCAGAAAAAAGAAAAAATTAAAAGGACTGGAAGACTCACATGGATAAACTTGGTACTGTATGATCGCTTGCTTTGGAAAAACAATTTATGAAAACCACTCTTACCACTGGTGTGCCAAACGGGATAAAACCTGGTAAAAGACAATTAGTATTACCGCTCTCACCATTTTGCCCCATTCTTTTGCCTGACTGTTTATGGTGCTTTTTCTCCAACGACATTTACAGTGAGTCGGCGAAAAAGCACCGTGTGTAGAAATTCAAACAACATAGCTCTATTACTTCTATCTTTGGATTACGAGGATAATTCCCATTGCTCTGATATACAAGTGGTATGTTGGTCCTAACAAGTTAATTGCTTCCGTCTTTTCCTCCTTTTCTTCTCACTTCCACTACAAGGTCATCTTACAATAAATTGCGCTTTCAAACTGAACCAAAATACTAGCATTTGCTTCTTCACAAACCCCCAGAAGCTCTCTGTCACCACAGCAGAGAGGTTTTAATCAGCGCCCAGCTGAGCATGACCTTTTCGAGGCCTGAGACAACCTGAAGAGCCCCGTTGAGCAATGACAGTTCCTAAGGTGAAGAACGCCTCCATGTTGGACTACTTAAAAGCTCTCAGATCCCACTTCTCCCCCAAAGTTTCCGAGCCGAGCTACTCTACCTGACATCCGAAAAGGCATCAAGATCTTCTCCCCCGTGTCGGGGTGGATGATGGCCTGTAATGAGGGCATATCGAAGACAATAATGAGTACAGTTCAGGTTCATTTGGTTCACATGATTTACGAAGAGAGATTTACTGTGAAAATAACTGAAGGAAAATTAATGCACATTGGAATTTATATTAACTTGGAAACTACTGAGAACATGGTTTACAGTAAAAAATTAATAGATGGAGAAAAAAAATTACTACTTATTTGTTTAATCAAGTTAGTTAATTATATTTCAGGAACATCTTAATTGCTCCTGAAATAAGGGCACTTGAGGAAACAATGCCTCCGCTTCTTTGATAAATGGTACTGTTTGACACGTTTACCAAAATAAGAAGTAATTCAACAAAAAGTGGTAACAATTTAATGCATAGGTTGTCACATATGGTGATGCTTTAAAACTAAAGTATAAGTGCCTTGCAAGAAGCTGCACATGCTAATGCTAACATGAAATGCTAGGAATGACACTGTTGCACTATATACCATGCAGTCCACTGTCACTGCCCAGTGTGCAGCAGAAACCTAATCCTAACCCTTAGCTACACGTGGAGAACAAATCAGATTTCTGGTACGGCTCAGGCAGCCACAACCATCGTTTTGGCTGCCTGCACGTTAGCGTGCTATAATTTTCTAATTAATATTAAATGCAAAGTAAAGCTGAACCGTAGCTTTATATGGACTATGTCTTATGGCTAAATTAACTACCCTGAAACAGAGAATTAACTGTAAAAGCACAGATTAAGTCTACTGAGCTACGCAGAGGTTTTGGAGATGTTCAAGGTTCACTGGAGCTTCTAATGTTCAATCTCTGCTAGTTAACTTTTAAATGGTTTATTTCATGTTTTTTGTCACTTCTTCTCATGTGTACAAAGACACTACATTCTGTCAGTATGCTATGCGCACTATCACGAAGTAGATAAGACAGACTGATGTCTCTTTCCCCCACTGCCTTAACAGTGATGAGATCTGCTGATTGGAGAAAGAACGGAAGCCATTATACTGCTTCCTCGGGCTCGCAGAGCCAAACTTTGACTTGTCAAATATCACATAAGTAGACATGATAGGTATCCCACTATCTGAATATAAGACGTTTTCCTCCTAGTGTATATCAAGTCCTTCAAGATGAAGAAAAGCCTAGGAACTAGCTGAAACTACAAAGATCTGACAAACTACACAAAGTTTTTAGTCTTTGACACTGAGCGAGGAGTATAAACCTTAGAAGTACATGAACAAAACAAGCAACATGCTGAAGGAGAGGTCAGCAATAGCATGAGTTTTGGTGGTAGACAACCCTGAAACCCTCCAAGAGCACCAACTGTTGCATGTACTCGTACCAAAACAAACCTGGACTGAAGCCAGTCTTCCAACGTTTATATGGAGCCCAATTTGAGCTGAATTTGGTTTCGTTCCTGCAGAGTGTGAAATAGTTCATGTGGACTGAACTGCATACCCTACACACAAAGTGGGAGGAATTGACATTTTTCTACTCATTTGGTTAAAGTTTCCTTTGGGCAACAAGTGGAATAACTGATGAACAAGATCAGCTCCAAACAGCAGCCATAAGATTAAAATTGGTCTCATTACTTACGTTCCATTAACATTAACTCAATCTGGTGTCAAAATGTGTCTCAAATATATCAAGTCATCATTTTTGATTAGGTTTTTATTGTCCTCCTCACAATAGATGGCCGGCATCCCATATGTGGTTTGGAAAATCAGTTCCAAAGGAGAGAAGATAATTTTGGTTCATCCATACTTAGCGCATGTGATTGGATCCTTAAATACGTATTTTAGGGCCGAGTTCAATATGAACAAAAACTGAGATTTAATGGCTTTTAATTTTTATTTTCCAATGAAAATACACATTTGACATCGCGGGAGGGGCAACTCACAAGGTTTAAAGAGCATCTAAATTAAAGAAATACTAAAAAAGTACAAATCTAATTCCATGGTGCTGACATTGCATTTAAAAATATATTCATTAAATAATTATTCAATTCATTAAAATAATTACCTTTTATTTAGGTGAGTCATAAATATTAAATATATAAAACTCCAGCAGTGCTGGACATTGGCAGTTTGTAAATAAATAGCAAAGCTTTAAATAATTTCCTCCTGCTTTAACCAGCTGCACCTGTAGTTCACTGACTGTCAGCCGTCTCTCATAGCTGGCACTCACAGCTAATTAACACTGGAGGTAAAACCGGCCGCCTGCTTCAGTGTCTAATTTTAACAAAGTTACTTCAACATTAAAACATTTTTTTCTTAATGTTGCATTTTCTTGTTTTTGTCCACTCTTTCATATATTTGCTGTATAAACGCGTCACACCAGTCAAACCTTTAAGTGCTTTGAATGGTGTTACTTCTTTGGGGTATTTCACAATAATGGCATGGCGTACGGAGGGATCAGATTTTATTTGCATGTCTCAATAGAAAAAGTAAACAAAAACAGATAAATCTTACCTGCTTTATTTTCTGGGCTTGCCAAAGCTGTAAAATAAAATAAAATAAATAAGAAAAAGTATAAACCTTGAGAGTCTTTATTTGCTTCTGTGTTTAACAGGGACAGTGTGGCTGTAAATATAGTTTCTCCATTTAATTCAGTTCAATTCAAATGTATTTATATGGCACCAAAACAGTCGCCTCAAGTGTAACGTAAAGACTATACAATATTAGAAAACACAACCCCAACAGTCAGACAACTCCTACGAGCCAGCACATGGCAACAGTGGGAAGGAAGAACTCCCTTTTAACAGGAAGAAACCTCAGGCAGAACCAGGCTCAGGGAGGGGCAGCCACCTGCTGTGACCGGGTGGGGTTGAGGAGCGTGTAAAAGAAAAAAAAATTACTTTTTTTTATGGAAGAGTCACTGTTTCTCTTTACAGAAATCAATACGCTTCAAATAAGTCTCTGTTACTAAAATGGACAGATTTTGGTAAATCAAATTAAATTAAAAAAATATTTAGAAATTACAATTATATTTTGTAATATTTGACAGATTAAGTTTTAATGGTACAAAATTGTTCATATTATTGTTTATTTTTTAAATTAAAATGCTTTTTGAGCATTTTCTAATGTTGTAGTACATCAGCAGATAGTACACATGAAAAGAAATCTCAATTTCAAAGCTAAATATGACATCTGAATAATCAAAAGCACACAGCAGACTGCAGATAACCTTTTATCTTATCTATTAGAAATCTAAAGCACTTTTCACAGAGACGTTACCACAAAGCACTGTAAAAAAAAAATTAAGTTGCTTCAATAGTGTAAATACTAATTATCAAAATACTTTAACAATATAAATATAAATATTTCCCTGGCACATACATTAGGGGAGCCATTTTGGATATGCATGCAGCATTCAAAGGCCCGTTAGTGCCTGCAGTGCACAGACAATCCACTCAAGGGCAGAAGACACATGTCAGATTTCATATAACAGGCTTTTCAGAAAGGTATCCAGCTTTTCCAGATGCTGATGTCTCACAAGCTCACGATGATGTGAGTTCAAGTTCATGCATCTTTACCTGAGCATCTGTCACTCCTGGGGGCAGATTTCCTCGTTTGAAACGGTCGAGCAGCTCAACACACTCCTGCAGGCGTTTCTGATGCGACACAACATAAAAGTCAACAAAATGTGAGACCAAGTCTGCGCTTCCTTTCCTGAGGTCAGCTTTGCTATGCGTCCTCCCTCCTGCTATTTAAGTCCAGGGCTCAATGTGCGATAATTATGTTTTGCTAAAACTTCCGTGCTGATTTTCATTTGACAAATGAGTTCCCTAAAAGGTAATGAGTAGCTTACTGTGGTGTCTAATACAGAGGAAAATACCAGGTCATGAGGACCAATTTGCTTTAATGAGCTTGCCATCCGTGTGTGTGTGTGTGTGTTCATTTTTCTGCAATTGTGCGTGGCGGTGTTAGGTGTGCACTTTTTTACTGTATGCACAGGAGGTCATGTGTGCGTGCGACCAAAGGTAAATCAGGCCTGTCCCCGTTCCACTGTCTGCATTAGGGGCAAGTTGAGGCGACGCCTGGCCCAGCAAGGTGCCGTGTGTATGTGTGTGTGTGTGTGTGCCTAAGCATATGCACTTTCCACCCCTCCCAGCAGCCCCATATGTCCACACCTCATCACATCCCAGGAGGTACTGCTGCTATTAGTGTCACCAAAGAACCCACTAACAGCTTCATTACCCAGAGCACTAGAGCTGTGATAGCTCCGTGAGCAAAATTACCACAACACAACCAAGTCCTGTGGAAATGTTACAACGAGCAGAGCAGCCTAACATTTACACAGACCATCCTGTAACCTAAATGTGGCCGCTTTGCTGGCAGTAACCGAGAATCCTTCATTTTAAGAACACAGGTGATCCGGTCCCTTCGTGGTTTTCTTCCGTTCCTTCTCCTCCTCCTTCTTCGCCAAACGCAGCTCAGTTAGGAAACCACTGTACTCAAAGGTCAAATAAAACCTGACTTCTCTAGATAATCCCATCAGATCCCACCTGACGGAGTTTAATGTAAGTTGTTTGCAGATATTGTGAATCTGTGACCAGAGGAGGTAACAGGTAATAAGCAGCCCCCCAGTCCAAACCAGACTACACCAGATCCAGAGTTTTGTCTACCTGTGTCACGAAGAGCGTGCTGGGATCTATCACATCCAAGAAGTGTCTGAACCGACCAAAAAACGTCTTCTAAGAGACGGGAGGGAAAACAGAAACGCACATTAATTAAAGCACAGTTCAAAAATTTATCATTTTATATACAAAGCAATTTCTAGCACTAGACTGTAATTATTTTTTATTCAAAGAGCATTATAAGTGACACCAGAACATTAAGCTGTAGATGCAACTTGTGACCTTCCGTAGTTTGTGCTTTAAATACACGACCCCCGGAGTCCCTGAGCTGGGACGTATAAGTTCAGAAAGTTGAACTTTCCAGCTAGTGCACATATAAATTTTTTGATCTAATATATGCAGCAAAATCAGGATTAAGAATCGAGAGCCACAGATTCCAGCTGTCACCCAGTAAACAGCAATATTGCCGCTCGCCAGCTGTTTAAATGCACCAGGTGGAGCCTCCTCATTAATGCCTGCGACAAACTGTTTCCTATCAGCGTCTTTTACACACCCGAAACTACCCACACCATTTTGCAATTAATTCCAATAATGACTGCGCCAGAAATACCTTTTCGATCATTTATTCATAACCGAGCATAAGGAATAATTTAGGGAAATCAGCAGCACGCCGCACAGCCTCGAAAGCTGCCTGTCCCTCCCTAACTGGAGTTTAATTACACTAACTGTTAATTTGGATGAAAATCTGGTATCTGACTCACTGCTGTGCCTCGTGACTTCCTGAGCATATGGATGGTTTGTAAAAACATGGCAAGGGGGGAAAGTTGTTAAATCTGTTATATTCAATTACTCACCAGTGCCACTCCAATTTGACCAGTCTGAGTTGATAGTGGTGAGTAAGAGGGAACTTATCTCACCTTTACTCAAAGGGTAACAGGGGCTTAATCTTATCATTATGTTGCCTCATATCCTAATTCATGAAGACGCAACCTTTTGAGTTGGACTAAAGCAACCTAACGTAGACAAATGCAGCTGGTGTTAAGAAATCAAAGTCGTCTGAATGATGGTTTAAAAAACTATGACAGCACAGAAATGAGAGTTACCAAAACAAATAACCATCATCTGAAACAACAAATTACAAAGACAACATTTTTAATGTAAACGATTCATCGCTGCACTCACTTTGCTTCAGTTACGTTATTAAAGGGCTGTTTCAGCAGTTTACTGATGCATCTACATGAAGTTGGAGAATTCAGAACAAACAGGTTGGACACCCCCCCCCCCCCCTTTGTCTTATCTCTTTGTGGCTCGGATTCAACAAGGCGCTGGAAACAGTCCTCATTTTGGTCCATGTTGACATGATAGCCTCACACAGCTGCACATCCATGATCCAAATCCCCAGTTCCACCACAAAAAAGTTCTGTTGGATTGAGATCTGGTGACTGTGGAGGCCATCTGAGTACAGTGAACTTACTGTCACATTCATGAAACCAGTCTGAGATGATGTGAGCTTTGTGATGTCGCACGTTATCCTGCTGCGGGGGGCCCAAAGTGTGCCAAGAAAATATTCCCCACACCATTACACCACCACCATCAGCAGGAACTATGGGTCCAAGGAAGGATAGATCCACGCTTTCATGTTGTTTATGTCAAACTCCGACCCTTCCATCCAAATGTTGCAGCAGTAATCGAGACTCATCAGACCGGGCAACGTTTTCTTCTGTTGTCCAATTTTAGCGAGTCCTAGTGCAAACTGCAGCCTCAGCTTCCTGTTCTTAGCTGACACAAGTGGCACCCGGTGTGGTCTTCTGCTGCTGCAGCCCCTCTGCTTCAACGTTTGACGTGTTGCGCATTGAGAGATGCTCTTCAGCATACTCAGGCTGCAACAGGTGAGTTACTGTTGCCTTCCTATCAGCTCAAAGCAGTCTGGCTTTTTCCTCTGGCATCAACAAGTCATTTTCACCCGGAGAACTGCCACTCACTGGATATTTTCTCTTTATCAGACCATTCTCTGTAAACCCAGGAGATGGTTGTATAGGAAAATGCCAGCAGTTGCCAGTTTATTAGGTACACTGAAGAAATTTTCTGCTGAAGCTTTACTGATTCAGCTGCGTGATTGTTTTTGTTAAATGTGGCCTGTGAACCACTGTACCCTCCACAGAGAGCAGTCTATGATATTTATCTCATTTATCTAACTGAGGTGGAGAAAAGCCAGATGCCACCATAAGGTCACACAAAACGACTGAAGTGCAGACGTTGAGCTTTAATTCAAGGGCTTAGGAACTGCTTCTGAATTACAGATATTTTTATGCATAGCCCCCCATCTTCAGAGGTTCAAAAGTAACTGGACAAATGAAAATCACTTGCAGTCAATGACCGTCTGAAGTCGAGAAGTCACGGGCATCCCCAGATGCTGTGTTTCCTCCCATGAGATGATCTGCCAAACCTTTACTGCCGCTACCTTCAGTTGCTGCTTGTTTGTGGGTTTGTGTGCTTGAAGGAAGGATTTGGCCAGTGAAAAATATTCAGTTTCTTCGTCTTGAGAAACTGAATGTGAGCAGAGAGTACAGCCCTGTACGCTGCAGAACTCACCCTGCTGCTTCTATCAGCAGGCAAACCATCAATAAACACAAGTGATCCAGGTCCTCTAGCAGCCAGACATGCCCATGCTACAGCACTGCCTCCACCATGTCTGACAGATAATGTGGTAATGCTTCGGATCCTGAACTGTTCCCTTCCTTCTGTGGCAGTGTACAAAAACTGTCACTGCCCAAACATTTATGGCCCTATTTATTACCTGCGGTTTCTCTGCCTGAACGCTGATTAAACGTTTACAGAGAATTACCTCTGCTCTCGTGCTGCGTTCAGAGTCCAGCTTTGTCTGTGGGTTACACTCAAAGCCTCTGAAATACAGCTTTAAAAGTAAGGAGGAGTCACTGAACAAATTCATAGAATTACTTTTGGATTTAATAATCTGCCTATGGGACACTACATGTAACCACACAAACACATGATATGCTGAGACGGTGTGTGGGTGTGGTCTGTTTATCACACAAATTATTTCCAAAAAGTACACTTTGTTACCTCAACTCGTGGTTCAGTGTGCAAAGCTCTGTTTATGAACACAGGTTTTATGATAGCGATCCTCTCACAGTACCTGGTCGAAACGAGACTTGCCATACTGGAAGGCGGGATATTCAGACATGCTGCTTCCTATCAGTCCTCTTCTTTTCTAAGATTAGTCAGTGTTCCCCCTTCCCCAAAACTAACTTTCTGCAGCTGCAGGACTGCCCGGTCTGCCGCCTGTGGCCAGGTTGCATTATTGGAGCTGTAGTTTTTCCGGTCTGCGCAGACAGGATGTGGCTTTAACCCTCATAAAGGGTGACTACATTTCCCAGAACACGCACTGTTTTCGGCGTTTTGTTTTTTTTTATAAAGTAATGTTAATGCTGAAAGAGGGGCTTTTGCTTGGAGTCCAACAGTTAAAAGCTGGTTTGAGTTTACAGAGGATAACATAGCCCCCTAGTGGCGGTTCTGAAGTGAATTCAGTGGCAGAATGCTATATAAATCCAAACACTAAGCCTTAAAGAAGCAAAAGTAATTTAATGACTACCTGAATGTCAAACAACAGTCTGCAGAAACAAACCCAGAGTGCAAACATTACAAGAGCTTTTACAGCCAGCCCTGCGCAAAAACGCAAAGAAAGAATTACCACCAAGCATAAGGTGAGCAAGAAACACAAAATATTCTTTATTAAATATACAAAATTTGTGAAACAGAATTGCATCACGGATTGTAAACTTTCCGATCTTACATACTACCTTAAGAACATTCCACCAGCTACACAGTTGAGGACAAAATACAATCAGTTTAAACTGAAATAATAATAATAATAAAAAAAAACTCTAAAATGGAAGACATGAAAGAGGATGTGCCGAGTCACATGTAATTTGTCTCTACAGTCATCTGTGCACTTGGTATTGCAGTCGCACAGCAGGACTGAGATGACAGAATAGGTCTGGATGCTTGTGTATGCTTTGAGCTCATTGGCTAGTTATCTGTTGTGATGTCAAAGGAGGCCAAGTGCTTAAATCACGGAGCGATTAGAAAGTGCAGTACGGTGTAAAGAAGATCTAACTATACCGACATCAGACGGACAGGTACAGTTTTATTCTGACAGTTAAGTAGTGCAAGAACATCCACAAATGCTGTTAAAAGTGGCATCATATCAGAATACTTTATGGTGTATCACTCTGCTCCATAGATTAAGTTTCAAGGCTTTGCGCTTTTTTTTTGCTTTTTTTTTTTTCTTTTCTATACATTATATTTTTTGGCATTTCACAGGAAAATCACTGTTTCTACTCATCTTCTATTGTTATGCATACAGTATATTTTTGTGCAGTGACCTAAACAATATCATAACAAAGCATTAGAAGAGTAAAAAAAACCCAAAAACTATCAGTGAACAGATGGCTTTTCTTTCTCAAAACCCGCCTCGAGCCCCGACAAGTTAAAACGAAGTGCTAGATTCTTAATGAACATCAAAACAAAAACAAAAATAAGGCAGCATTTGGCATTTCAATACGGCATATATGCTGTAGAACGCGGTATATATCCCTTTGTAACACCTGAAAGCTGTAGCGATATGCGTGCTTGAGCAGAAGCAGATGTGACACCCAGACACTGAGGGAGGGAAGTCAAGTACCAGCATGTCGCAGGCATCTTCTTAACGTGGTGTCGAGAACGCACATGTGGGAAGGCAGAAGCATGAGATCAAATAGCTGGGGTGGCTGATCCTGATACTGACTGGATACTGAGTGATACTGTCTTCACCTGATAACACCATGACCATACAAAAAAAAGAAAAACTTTTAGCTTATGTGGCTGAGCATTTTGGGTAATTTCAAGACATGCCCAAAGAACAGAAAGAAGAAAAAAAAAAAAAAAAAAAAAAAGGAGGCGGCAACTAGCAAATAAACAAATTAAAACAAACCATTCACTTGCTGGCTAAGAACACTTTTGAACATTCAGAGGCTACAATCAGTTCCCAGTAATGTGCACGTGACAAAGGCTGAAATCTGCTCATTTGGTTTGTAGTTTCAAAAACAAGTCAGAGCACTCAGTACTTATCAGGAACATTTGTAGAGTCTTAATCCAAAACCACACACACACACACACACACGCACGCACGCACGCACGCACACACACGCACAAACCATCTGGAAAAAGTGGCACGAATCAAACGTAGCAGAGAGCCATACCAAAAGAAACATATCGGTGGTTTTGCACATTTTAATCATGAACTAGACTTTAACCCACTTCGCATGATTTCTAACATTTTTCCAAAGCATATTCAAAGATTTCTTCCTTCCTTTCAGATAGCCAAAGTTCTGAGATCACTTCAATCAAGCCTCAACTTGCAGAGACTTGAAACTTTACCTCTATTGGAGGAAATGTTTTGTTGCCTTTGTTATTTGTTAGCGATGTGTTTCCATTGTGTGCTGCAGCAGGGGTTGGTGGGGGCTTCATTTTGAGTCTGGACACGGTGCTCAGAAAGCCAAATCCAACATAAACTTTTGCAATTTTTACACATGAACTCCAGACGAAGCCTGGGAAATTACTTTAGGGGATTGTCCGATGTTTTTTCATACACAGCAGGAAATGCATTCACACTACAGGAAACACTCTGTTTAGTTTAGGCAAGGATGCTACATTTCTGTCCTCAAAGACACCTCCCTCAAATGTCAGGATTTGTAATCTCTTATTGTCACATATAGTAAATGGAATATATTTTGGCTTTGAAAACAATAAGGGATTTGAGAACATCTCATTGCACTTTTCTGTTAATCAGCTGCTGTTGTCTATGTTGCTGAGACGTGCCAAGACAACAAAATGCTCACCCTGATCGATCCGGTCTTGAGAAGCATCCCATTTATTTTCATGCCACACCAAAAATGAACTGAAGCTAACGGCTGCCTTGAAAGAGGGAACTAACACCTGATTGTATATTGTTTAAAAAAAGATCAACACTCATGTAACAATTACAACTAATGGACTAAATCACACAAAACCACCAATATGGCTCTTCAGGTTGCCTGCTCTGCTCTAGCTACGAAGCTGCAACACTTGGTGTTGTTTCGTCTTCAGTGAGGATTTAGTTGGATAAACATCATTATGGATTGAAAACCCTACAATTTTCTCTTTTGTGATAAGGTGATAGAAGTGATAGGTGAGGTGAGAAGGAAAATTCATAGTTTCTACAATCAGGATCTCAAAATGGAAGCATCTGGGTTTTTAACCCACCAACTGGCTTTGTTAACCTGAAAACAACCTGAGGACGCGCACTACATTCATAAAACCACTCAGACTAAACCTTTCACCAAGGACATGTTTCCGTACAGTAAAGCATGCCGGCTGGAAAACGTCGCCTCGACATCTCTCAGTGCCTAAATATTTGTATCAAAAAGGACAGCATAGCAGTGAAAAGACTAAAGAGCTGTTGTGGAGGTTAGAGTGAACAGATGCGAAGTGAACTGCAGACCCTTTCCCCCGACTTCATCACTTGAACTTGGAGCGCACTTGCAGGAGGGTGGGCTTCTGCTCCATGATGCGCACCAGCAGTGTGTCAATGTAGTCCTCCAAATCTCTGACCTGCGGCTTCAGCTTCCTCAGCTCCATTTCCCGCTTGGCCAGCAAAAGTTTCTGACGTTCAAACTGCGCCTTCTGCCTCTCCAGATCTGCCTCGCGTTGCACCAGCAGGTTGACCAGTTCACTGTGGGTCAGATGGTAGTATGACCCCGCTCCTTCTGTCAGTGACTGAAGACAAACAGAAAAACAGAAGGACAATAAGAGAGATGAATGGATAAACAAGTACACCCCATAACTTTTCATTTGCATTCTTTTTTTTAATAAATAATATTCGGAAGACTATGATTATAGCCAAAGTGCACCTTTACGCAGATGATACGATACTCTACTCAGTTGGCTCTTCTCTGAGTCAGGCCATTTAGGAGCTCCTGATTGCCTCTGAAAAGCTGCAGGCACTACTGCATGGCTTCAACTTGGTTCTTAATATGAAGAAAACCAAATTTATGTTGTTTTCAGAACTCAATCCAGGATCTTGACAGTAGCACAGTGGTGCAGTGACCAGGACTATCGCCTCACAGCAAGAAGGTCCTTGGTTTGAATCTACCAGCAGGTTGAGGCCCTTCTGTGTTGAGGTTGCATGCTCTCATTGTTCCCACGTTTTTTTCCTCAGCCTTCTTCCCACAGTCAAAAGACATCCAGGTTAGGTTAACTGATGATTCTAAATTGCCTGTAAATGTGAAAGGTTCTTTTTCCTGTACGTTAGCCCTTCGATAGACCTGTCCAGGGTGTACCCCGCCTCTTGTCCTTTGACAGCTGAGGTAGGCCCCAGTGGATGGACTGATGGATACTTCCAGATCTCAAATAATGTTAGTATTCATACCGTAGGAGAAGACTCACTGGAAAAAGAATCATCCTACAAATACAGTACACGTATATCTGGGTGGGTGATACTTAGAAGTACTTAGAAGAAAAAGTTGAAGGTCAGACTTTTATTATCAGAATAGGGCCTGTCTTAATTTAGCAGTCAGGAAAACACTTGGACATTATTAATTATGGTGATTTTATTTGCTCTAGACTCCCTATATCACAGTCCTTTACTTCATTTCAAATTCATTGTCCAGTACACATCCCTGTGTACTTTGTGATCTTGACAACAGCAGTGGTATATTTATATTAACAAATGCAAACAGGGTAAACTCCCCTCCCATCTCTCTAATTTCTTAACACTTACAACTGATATGATCTTCACTCTTCTAGATAGCTCCTCTTTAGGGGATCCAGGATCTGTCTTTCTGAATTTGGTAGAAATGCATTCTCTTATTTTGCACCTTGGCCACCCACCAGCTGGTTGGGGTCCTTGTGTGTTGAGCTTGCATGTTCTCATTGTTCCTGATGTTTTTTTTCCTCCTTCAGAGCACACTAAAGCTGAATGCTTTTGTCACCCTTGGAGACTTCAAAGCTACAAACAGGCTTCTGTAACTAAAAAGTGCAATTGCTATTCCTAAGCTGGACCATTTTGTATTATGTTACTTGTTTGTTTAATTTTCTTTATTTGCCCAATGTTTTTTTTTTGTTTGTTTTTCTTTTTTTTTTAAAAACACTATACCTTCTTTCTTTCTGTCTCCTGCTCTGTGAGCTGGCTGCTCCTTCCGTGGTGGATGGTGGACTTAAGCTTCTCCAGGCCTGTGGCCAGCACTGACCGCTTCTCCTCAGTCTGCATGGCAGTGGGCAGGGGTTTCACTGGGTGGGGGCTAGATGTGACAAGAGATACACACAGTATGCACAGTCACACAACAACACTTGATACAACACCTCCCTCAGACTCTTACAGTTCTTTCAGGTGATATCAGGTGAAAAATCCGGTTGCCATGCTGGAGGTCCACAATTGTGTGACATCTGTGACTAAAATGTGGCCAACTCTGTTTCAACAATGTGTATCTAGGCTATTTATGCATATGAAATGATGATAGGAAATTCAACTGATGAAGAGGACTTTAGTTTACTGAACTGAAATCCGCCTCCCCACCCACACCCCCCTACACACACACACACACACACACACACACACACACACACACACACACACCACAACCACACCTTCATTTGAAAAGTAAATGTCTGCGAGGCAGTGAGTTAAATCTAGTGGCTAGTTTCACCATAAATAAAACTAAACATAGCTAGCAGCTACGTTAATAATAAACCTGGACTGTAAAAATCTTAACATAATACAGTATTCTATCACTTCAGCCCCAAACATCCTTTAAATAAAACAATGTAAGAAACCAAATTGGTCCGTGGGTAAAAAATGACTCATATCGGCCACAATGAGGCCATAACGAGCTGCAAGCTGACGTTGCTGCCTTTTACCAGGGCAATAATTTAAAAGTGACGCTTTATTCTGAAAATCACAAACAACACAACCTTATTGTGTAGAGAACAGAGAGAAAGAAAAAAGTTTTGACTTGTTTCCACACGGAATGATCTTATATCACAACTGTCTCACCGCTTCGTTACACTAATTTGCATGCAAGCTAACAACCAACCACAAACTAGCTCTCTATTCAGATCAGCTTGGATCTTCAGAAACTCTACAACAACACAGGAAAGAGAATTTCCTATATCTGTGACCTACATTCACATAGGAAATCTAAGAAGACTTACTGCAACGACTTTCATTTATACTCCCAATAAGTACCAAATCTATCTTTAGCCCAGGTATTGCAGGTTAAACCATTATTTTGAACATAACAAATTGGCCCGTGGACCTCCAGGGTGACACCAGATGTTTAGGGACTCCTTGCTTTAAGTGATTAAGACCAGAGGAAGTTAGACAGGTGTAAGATGCCTCATTAAAAGAAACAATGGTGAAAATTGAAAAGATCTTAAAACTGAGAGACTTAATTACATGCACTGGTGCAACCAATCATGTAGAATTGTGTTAAATATGTTATTACCCGGAGGTGAAAAGGAAATGCTACCAGTGATAAAACAACACCTATTTTGTCTCATGAAAAGAAGCCTGTTTTCTGGTTGAGATTTTGGCAAATGAATGTGGCTGTGTGAGAACATTAGCTGGCCCTGTGGGGAAAAGGGAGATATGTGTGCGTGTGTGTGTGTGTATTTGAAGGGAAGAAGTGTGTGGTAGGAATCAGGGCAAAATAATAACTGCTAATTGGCCTGAGGCTTTGTTTCCTCTCCCGTTACCACAGCCAGGACACACGAAAGACACCTGCAGAAGAGTTCCGTTAACACCAGTATGCTTGTGTGTGTTTCAACAAAGTGACAAAAATGGGAAGATCACACCACAAAGATGATACCCCCTGAGATTTGGCAGAGAAGAAAAGCAGGCGGAAGCAGAGCACCAGAAGGAGACCGAAGAGATGACAGGATAGAAATTTCTGCAAGTAGGAAAAAAGTCCTACATCTTCACCTCTTCACTAAGCACTGAGCATGTGCAACCTCACCTGTTCTGCTGATTGGCTGCCTGCTGCTGCTGCTCTGTCTCCTGCTGCACTGGCATTGGCACTGGCTTTGGCACGGTGACTTGCGCTGCACTGGGTGTCAACCTTGCTGAAGCGTTGGCAAAGGGAGGGAAGGTAGAAAGCGCTATAGGGGAGCAACTACTTTCAGGAGCAAGAGAAGGAGCAAAAGAAATCAGAGAGGGAAGGTCAGGGCCTGGCTGAGACGAGGTGGAGCCCTGTATCGCACCAGGGTCACTACCAAAAGAGGGTAGGAGGAGTTCATCGAAGGCAGGTGCCAGTGTGCCCTCAGACTGGGAGCGGTGTAGTGTAGCAGTCTGTGCTGGAGAGCATGTTGAGGACGCATCAGCAGCCCTCTTCAGATTGCAGCTCATAAAAGAGTCTGTCTGTGCTGCAGGAAATGCTTGCAAGTCATCTCCCATTGTGAAGCTTGGCTCAAGAGTTGCCATCTTGTCCTGAGCCCCATGGAGGGATTCTTCAGATTTGTCAGTTTGGCTGAAGTCTCCATTAGATGACTTGGATGCATTTGTGGAATCTAAGCCCATAGCAGCATCGGGAGTTGTTTTAATATCCTTCAACTGCATCGTCTCATTTGGCTCAGAGACGCTGGAGCATTTGGAGGAAGAGTGAGATGCACAGGTTTGGTAAGCCTGTGAGTCGGTACTGACATTCAGACTTTGGAAAAAGCTGCTGGAGCTGTGATCTGATATCTGCCTGTGCAACTGAGAGTCATCAAAGTCTTGGCTTGGACTGTTCGTGACGTGACTGATGTTGAGTAAATCCCCAAAACTGCTAAACGGCATATGAGAATGGAGGCTAGCATCCTGCCCTCCTAAGCTTGGACTCTCAAAGAGCTCATCCAGTGAAGCCTGCTTGACATCAGGGGAAGAGGTTATGATGTATAATGATGGTAGTGTGAAGGATTGTTCTTTATCTGGGGTGGCAGGATTTCTCACATCTGTGCTATCATCTTCAAAGACACCATTTAAATCTTTAGAAAAATCCTTTATAGAGACCTTTAATCCAGCTACATTTTTTTCTTCCTCTCCATTGTCAGACTGTGAAAAGATGACAGACTTCGGTTGTGGTTCAGAGAGTTTCGGCAACAGATCAGGGTACACAATATTAGAAATGTTAAGCGTTTGAGCGTCTGTGCCATCAGTTCCTGTCTCCTTTGTGACTGAAGGAAGCGGTTGCACAAGTACTGCGGACTGCTGTGCCAAAGACCCCTGTGAAGCACTCAAATCTACCTTTTCACTATCACTAGCCCCACGTTCAATTACAGTTTGCTGAACAACATCAACTAAAGATAGATCGTTTGACCTGTCAGCAGTGTCATCCTCAGATTCTGAGGGCATTTTACTCTTTACCTCGGCTGACTCAGAGGTTTTTACGAAGCCAAAGATGTTGCTTTCAGCTTCTTCGGATGAGGACGCAGAGAATTTATCAGAATAAGAGGAGACGCACGAGAGGAAATCCTCTTCTGCTGAACTGCCGAGACCTGAAGAACTAGGGTCTGGAGAACCGCTGTTGAGTTGTACAGACGGGGCGTGACAAGGAGCTCGATTCATGTTAGTGTCAGGTAAATCACTGGTAGCGCTGGTGTCTTGATTCGTTTCAGTGTCCAGTTTTGGAGAGTCAGTGGAAGTATTTAAAGTTACATCGTCATGCTCAAAGCTTCTGTGTTCTGGGATTGTTTCAAGGAACTGTGGAAAAGTGTTAAGGTAATGCGTGTTAGTGTTGATCACTTGGCTGGCAAGTTGATGATGTAGTGCAGCGGTCACATTTGTGTTTTGACCAGCAGCCATTATGGCTTTATTATTGCAGTGTTCTAGTAGATGATCGCTGGGTGGCTTTTGCTGTGTTTTGCGATCTGTAGTGAGATCCTCGGGAGACTGCAGCCTGCCAGCTGCAAACGCTTCAAAGGATTCGTCCCACTCTGAATCTGGCTCCACCCTGCTAACAGACATAAATGGGTTGGGTGAAATCTTGAGTAATAGCGTCTTCCCTTCCATAGGTGTTGGAAAAAGTGGTCTTGTCCCAGCTTTGATGACCTCTATGCTGTTTGCATCAGCACCAGTGATGGAGTCCCCTGCAGCTGAGTTGCCGTAGGTCAAGACAGAGTTAGAGTTACTCAGCTGTGGAAAGAGCTGAGCTATAGGGGGCCGGGAACTGGAAAGATAGGGTAGAGGAGGCAGTGAAGGTTTAAGTTGCTGAGTGGTTAGCATGTCTTCATAGAAAGGATTGCGTTGGATTAGAGAGAAGAAAGGGTTGCAGGGGGATATAGGGGGTGGTGAGGTCTGTGAGTGGAAGAAGGGGTTAGAATGGTGCAGTGTTGAAACCACAGAGGTAGGATCAACAGGGGGACCCGTAGGGCGGTGACTAGGTGGAAGAGGTGGTGGGTGGGGGTCAGTGCTGGGCTCTAATTTAGGTGAGACCACCAGGCTGTGAAAGGAAGGCACACAGTCCTTATGATTAGTTAGGATTGTTCACACAGAATAAAACTACAGCCTGAAGAAGGCTTTTCTGTCTCAAATGACACCTTAAAGCTCTTCTTGCACTATTTGAATCTCAATCAAAAAGGTGCAGTTTATTCCTTACAACCACAATAAATTAATTTTATAAACTGGAGCCGACGAATTTGATGCCGTATCAAAAAGTTGGTTGATATGTGACACGACCGAGTTTAAAAATAGTACTCTAAGATGACGATGGACTTACCACTCTGAGACTGCGTAGTTAACATATCATTGTGAACGCAGAGTTTGGTGATCTCAAGAGAATTTCTATAAATTATAAATAGATATTATATTTTAATTGTTGACATCACCCATACATGTTTACATGTCTTCCAAAACACTTTGCATCACTTTGAAAGAAAAGTTGATGCAGCTGGGTGTAGTGATTACTTGGCGCTACCTGTGCCAATTTGGCACCTTTCTCGACGCAACTATCTAAAAGCATGTGGGTGCGCAGGCTATGAAAACGCATAGTTACACAGCCAGCAGAAAGGCAGTGTGTGTACTATGGTCCAGAATAGCTGACCCCGACTTCTACGAGCAGGTGCTTATCAAGCCAATATTTTGTTTACACTCACTACATGAAAATATTATGACACTAACTTCATTTTTTTTTGCCTTGGTTAAGTAAATTGATAAAAAAAAAATAATTATAATTTGCAGTTAAATGCTTTTTTTGGAGACCTGAATTCAAGATTAATAATATATTTACTACAGAGCAGTACAGAGGAAAGTACAGTAAAGCAGGTGACACCGCCAAAATAAATTACCCACTCAAGTATGTGTTTGTGTTAGAAGTGGATATAAAATAAGATGGGGTTTCCTCCCCCCACTTTCTCCCTGTCCACACACACAAAACCCACACCGATACCCTCACACACACACACACACACACACACACACTCACAACCTGTAACAGAACAATGATTTTTCCAGCTCACATCATCATCTTTCCAATGAAACGAACATTATTACTGAACCGTATCACAGCGTGCACAAGGCTTAAAGTTGACAGAGCTAATTTCACAAGAGCAGCTCCCCTCCTCCATCTGCATTGCAGATACCTGCTGTAACCAGAGACTGAAACCAGGAGGGATATGTGCAAAGCTGGAAGCAACTTTTAGCTGTGTACACAGGAAGTAAACATCGGCACCATCGTTTAACCCTCTTGTGAATGGGTATAATTCAAGCTTTTACTGCAATGTGAGCGTCGTCGGTTTAAGCAAATGCTGGTATGCAGCAGGTACCATGTGATGTCACGCCAAATGAGCAGCTCCCCACTAAATAGAGTGCTAATCTAGAGCCAGGAGGCGAGCTAGCCTCTGATTGTTAAAAGCTCAAAAATATATTTTTTAATATTTACTAAACTGAATTTGAAATGATCTGTTTGGGAGCAGTAGAGGCTTCAACTGTTCCAGTTTGGTTGCCATGTCTACTAGTACTTCCATGCCTGTACTGAACACCTGTGCTCACTGGCTGTATCTGGCAACCTGCTCTAGAGATGCTAGGAGAGGAGTACAGATGGACTAGAGTGGACTGAATATTAAGTTCAATACATACACAGCTTTTTTTGTTTTTAAATACAGGAACTGAAAGATTTTAGTTATTTAATTTAATGATCTTTTGAATTAAAATGCACAGTTAAGACCTTTACTTAGTAACACTGGACCAGTTTTTTTGTTAGTTCATCTATGTCGCTTTCTCCAGCAGTAAAATACATTTCTGTTAAACTGTGAATCAAACACACGTTTCTGCTCTGCTGCCAAAATATCAACTTACACATCAAAAACCTTCTCTGATGCCCTTATGCTTGCCAAAATAAGATAAAGGTATACGGGTCACATGCAATTACACACCTCAATCTATGATACTGGATATCTAAGCGTGCAGGTACAAACGCTGAGCGGGCACTTTTTTGGTTGCTTTTGACCTTCATTCAAATTATATTTGTGCCAAAGTCTAATTCATCATCCGTTTGATGTGTCAGGCGTCTTCTCTGTGATCACAGTGTGTATCTCACCTGGGTTTGCTGTGCAAATCCTTTGATCCAAACCATCCCCTTTGTTTCTCCTCAGTGGCAGCAGGGGCCCGCTCGCACTCATCCTTGGACGGGCTCTGTCCCTTCACCGCGTAATCACTCCTCCCATGAGAGAAAAAGTTCCTCCTCTGCTTTTTCCCCTGGATCTCCCCCTCCACCGTGGAAGCAGAGGACCACGACGCAGCTTCTGCCGGAGCAGCCTGTCCCAGCTGTTCCTCTTTTTCGCCCAGCATTGGGCCACTTTTCTCCAGAGCCGCCACTATGGCGGCTTTTTCCTCCTCGTCCGGCTTGTCAAAAGACCAGCGGCGGCCGTCTCCCACACCACCTTTAAGGAGGTCTGTGGAGGCATGCTGACTGAGGTTCTGTAGAGACACGGAGATAGGCAAAGACTTCTGCAGCAGTCCCAGGCCTAAAGAACCTGCAGGTTTTCCTGAGCCTGGGGCCTGGGGCTGCACATTGTAAGAATGGCTTCCGTTGACACAAACAGTGGGCTGAGGCACTGCAATGGTGATCTCACCGGCCTCATCACCGAACTCACATTTGAGAGACGAAGACTTGGGCGACGTGTTTGCTGTGTGCTCTGCAAATCATGGCAAGAGGAGGAAATGAGAGGAAATTGAGGAGAGAGGGAAACATATGACTTTGCTCAAACTTCCATCAGCTTATGCAGCTGATAAAGCCATGCTGACATTTTACTGACGTCTGTCACAACAGAACCGATCAGTGTTTCTGGTGTTCACAGGTGTAAGAACGAATGGAAGCTTACCTGTGAATCTTTTCTAGTATAATGAGAAATCTTTGTAGTACAGTTTTCTTTCTATTTTACTTGATAAATGGAAAACTGTTGTTATATTGATGATTACATCAGGATTTTTCTGTTACAGGTGGACAAGATGGACAAACTTATACTGTGAAGAATATTGTGATATGTATGATATGAAAACCCTGAAATGATGAAGAGAACTGCTGGTAACCCCATGGTCCTCTCTTTTTCCCCTTTAATTAAAACACAACAGCGAACAAATCCATGTTCCAGACATGGAACATGCTAACTTTTACTCTAATCATTTGGGCTGGTTAGTTGAATCTGCACAATGATGGATGACTGTGAAGCAGAAATAAACTGACTACAGCTGCCCTAGTGAAGAATCTTTCACTTTCATACTAAGTGACAACAAACCTGGGAATTCATGCTCACCTGGGCTGTTATCTGCGGTCAGGTTGCTGCTGTTACTGGGCGAGTTGGAGAGATCAGAGACCACCACACTGATACCAGCCGTGGGACTGAGGCTCCCGCCCCGTGACGATGACTCGCTGCTCTCCGAGCCCAGAGAAGTGCTGGACCGAGTGTCGGACGATTTTCGCAACTTTCCCCTTAAGAAGAAGGTTCTCATCTTGCTCCTTCGGACCTCGCCCCCTTCATCGTCCTCATAATCCTCCTCTCCGCCTCCATCGCTAGGCAGTCTTTGGCGCATCCGGTGCAAAGAGCCATACCCACTGGGCAGGACAGCCGAAGAGGAGTCCTCGTCGCTGGATCTCCTCTTCCCTTTCATGCGCTCCTTCAACTTGCCGAAGGTGGAGGTGGCCTTATCTTTGATGACAAGGTCGTACATGCTAGCCGTCAGGTTGTCCCGGGTGAACTGGATGGTGACTTGAATGTCTCCCCGTTCCTTCTCCTTCTTCCCCGTCTTAGAGTTGAGCCTGTACCACCTGCAACAGAGATGAACCCGTCTGCATGATTAACACACACACACTGAGTTTACCAGTGCTGCTGCACATTCTGTGCTGCTTTTCTCTAATTTATATCATCTTAAAGTCTGCGTGTTCTGACTGCTAGCAAAAGCATTACAGTAACAGTCTGACTGCTAATTAAAGCAATAATTTGTTGTAGCAGTCCTGGGGTCACGTTATTTGACATCTAAACTGGGCCTCTGCGCCTGCCCTGAGAAGGGCTGCTGAGTGCGAAGAGCTATTTTGTGCATCTGTGGTTCCAAACGCTGTTTCCCCTTCACATTTTTCTCATGAGTGTGGCAAATGACTGAATCATCAGATCAAAAAGAAAGAAAGAAAAAAAAAAAGGAACAAGTGCCTGAGAGAATACATCATGCCTCGTATTAAAAAGGTCCAGGCCAGCGTGCATTAAAGCTTTAAGGCAAAAGTTTACTAAATATATTTGAGTGTAAATTTTGCCAAAGAGCGCTGAAATGTTTTTCAGCATAAAACTGATCAAGAAATATAAAAACAGCTGGAAATAATATCCATACTTTTTTCTTTCTTATGTACGGCGTTAAGCTGCTTTAGTGATCACATCATCAATTAATTCAGCACTAACTCCAGCCATGAAGTAATGTGAATGACTGTATTGTTATCATGAATGGGGCTAATCTGTCTTCGCACAGGGTAACAGGGTGTGTGTGTGTGTGTGTGTGTGTGTGTGTGTCTGTGACCTACTAATACACACAGCTGTGTGTCCTGACATAACACAATACCCTGGGGAGGCCCCTTGTTTTTGTTATTAGACCCGGTAAGCAAGAACAATGAAGTAAAACAACGCTCACTTCTGATATAACAGTCAAAAAATACGCAGGACTGACAAAACTGCCCAATGAGACGCGGTTCTTAGAAATGCGGTGCACCCGCGTGGAACGGTGCCATCAAGTTCACCACACCGTGACTCATAGGAAAGTCTCATTTGATCTTTAGTGACTGGTTAAAAAAAAAAAATGATATGAGTGAGAAAAAAATCCCCAGTTAGTGAGTTTAAGCTGCCAACGGGAAGTTGCCAGCTCTGTCAGGAAGACAGAGAAACAGGCCTGAAACCAGTATCTGCTTATAGATTTTTCACTTCCTGCGCTACTGGGCGGCCACATTATCACCACCTCACACCTCGACCGCATCGCCTCTTTGTTCATATAAGCACTGTGGTGCTGAGGGACACACAGCTGCCCAAATTTCACATTCAACCATGAATTCCAGGTTAAACAGAATATCCATATTCAAGCATTAGGTGGCTCCGTTTGGAGGCGCTCCACAGAAACACTTTCTTTGGAAAGTGAAGAACTCGGTCGCTTCATGAACGACTGCAATGTTCTGTTCTGTTGAGCCAACAAGAAACTCTAAATGTCATGCTGCGGAAACTCAAACGTGCAACTGAATAAAGTTAAAAACAGAGCTTTAAGTATCAAAGGCAAAACATGAAAGCTCCTGCATGAAAGAGAACGGGGACTACCCCACTCGTGTGTGAGAAATTAACCTCACACATAAGCTATCTTAGAAACCCTTTTTCTTTACCGCGCCTCACAGGGGCGCTTCCTTTTTCCTCTAAGCTTAGACTATGACTCTGCAGAACCATTCAGTTGAAAATAAACACCTGTCACAGTGCAGACACTTGATAAATATGTTGTTTGTTGCATTGTGGACCATGTTGCAATACATCGGGCAACTATTTGCTAAAATTGTTTGCTGAATTTGTGTGGTAACCTCTGTGTGTCAGTCACATTGTGTTTTTTAATAAAAACAGATTCATATTGTGTATTTACAAAGCCACCACGCTTTATGTATTCCACTTATCCTCTGTTTTCTTACACAGTGTAAAAGATTGTTTCAACAATCATGGGAAGCGCTTCAGCTTGTTTGCATTTCTGTAAAGCAACAGTAAATTTCCTTGACCCAATTATAGACTAGTGCAGAAATAGTGGGGGGTTTTAGCTAGAGGGCAAAGCCAACAGTGTGCTTCAGCCAAAGCCCTTATAGAAGCAAGTCTTGTCACTTGGCAGCCATCTTGAAACACTTCCAGCTACTTATTTAGGAAGTTATTTTGAAACATTCTTTAAAGTAACTTGAATTTCAATGATCAATACAGGATTCTAGCCAGAAAAAATTCATAGCCCGGTGGTATCGAAGGATCGGACGGCCGAGCGCGAGTCCGCTGGGTATCGACCGCGTGCTAGTGCTAATATCCGCGCCCACTAGCTAAATGTGCTGATAGCCATAGCTAACCGCTGACATTCTCAGCCTGGCGCAGCACCAGGAGATCAACCGCTGGCTAGAACCCTGCAAAAGCATATAAAAACATGCCATGCCTCTCTCCTGTGTCCTCTCTGGTTTAGCATGCTGTCATGCTGATATTGTGTGTATTGTTTGTTTGTTTTTTTTGGGGGGGGGGGGTTTGTTTTGTTTTTTTAACTGAAATAGGATAACATGAAATAAGAAGTAAAGATTAAATCACTAACTTTATAACTTAAATACAAACATTAGAAATTTCGGGTTCCAAACGGTCTTTCAGTTTCCAAAGGCAAACAAGCACGTGGACACTATTAAGAATTAAAAACTGTCCAAATTCTTTCAGCTCCAATTAAATAATTGCTGTGACCGTCCTCCCCTTTCTCGATTACGTTGCAATAAAGCTTAACGTGCAGGCAGTGGTCCATCAGTCACTGCTATAAGTCTGGGCACAGCCGGTGAAGGAAAACTAAATTTCAGCGACATTTGGATGGTTGGTGAAGTTGGGCTAGCCGACATATGATGATATGCTGCCTCGCTGCATTTCATTATAGTCTGTCACTATAGAGCTATCACTGGGTCCTGCTCAGCAGAGATGATGAATGCAATGCCGAAAGAATGGACAAAACATGTGAGACGACTCCATCCACAACAAGAGAAGCACAAACCTCTGCCAAGGCAGCTCACTCTCTTAACAGTATTTAATTTTATTATGTATACATTCATTTTGTTTTCTTTGTTGTTTTGAAACATACTTTAAGAAGTTTGCATTTCAGTAAAAATCCAATAAGGGCAGCAGGACAGATGTTTACTTTGACTGCGCAGACATTATGTAGGAGTAGGTGATGCATAATAGGCACTGTTTTATAAACTACTGGGCATGAATAACTTGAGCTTATTATATAATATTATACTACAGTATATTTCTAACCAACAGCAGCTCGTTATCTTGACAACACTTTCTTTAAAGATAAAACGCATTTTGGGGTCAACTTAAAGGAAAGCAGACGTGAAATATAAAAGTGAGGTGACCTGATATTCGGATGTGATATTTAGAATCCCATATAGCAGTATACTTTCCTAATGTTGTCAATACAAAGGCCGCAGAATTTTAATCACAGTTTTAAAGATAAAAGACTTTTTCTGAAAGTTTGACCTTATTTGACCTTGAAGAAGAGGTCAGAGGTCAAATGTGGCATATTTTAAATATTTATAGGGTACTTTCTATGTGTTGACAATACACACCACACTTGTAAGAATCATAGTTTATCAGTTATAAGGCTTCCTGTCAATTTTTGACCAATAAATCATTACGTTGACCTTGAAGACCTCAGTGGACGTGAGGCAAAGCTTAATGGCTCGTTAACATGACCCCTGCAAAGCTTTATCAGAATTCATACACAACTCTGAGCCACTGTGTTTACAGACATTGCATAAAAATGCTACATAAAAACACTGGCACAGGTAACAAGGGATTAGTCATTATCATTGCTGAGTGGGTTGGATTAGTTGCTGCTGAAATCTCAGATGACCCAAGAGTGATTCTTTCCTGAAGAGTAAACATGTGTTGCACATGTATGATGCTTACAAAACCTGTTAAGATTTGAGGGGGGGAGGCTGTCTTTTTTCAAAGAGCAACAAACAGGGTCGTTATCATTACTTAACAAGCCAATAAGCAACAAATGCTTAGCCTATTAGCTGAACCTACGCATATGATCCAAATTAGCATGTCAGCTTGCTAAGATCCATCAATCTAATAAGCAAAACTTACCAGGAGTCAGTTTTGGATTGAAATGTTGAAAGAATTCAGAGTTAATGAATGTTTTAAATACGAATTGGTGCCACACTGACATTCCCACAGCACCAGGCCACTAACATATAAATACAACATAACGCATGAAAAAATATCTAAATTACTTCTGTGTCTGAGAAAAAGATTAATGTCCCGGTGACTATGGAGCAGGACCGGCAGGCTGATAAAATAAAGCCAACATAGAATCATCTAAATCGAGTCGTAATTCCAGTTCGGTTCAAACTATCTTCCGTTTGATTACAGAGGAAAGGAGACAGGAAAGTTCATGCTAGCAACAACACTGGTGTAATTGCAGGCCGCAGAGAAGAAATAACACAAGCCACATAATTGACTGCACAGCCTGTTACATAATCATCATCATCCTGCCACTGACCTCAAGCTCAGCCCTGAAAACACGGTAACACCCAAAAAGAATGTCACTGAAAACAATTAATAAAGCAGCTCCTAAAAGCACAACTCAGGGAGTCGCAACTAATGAGCAGGTGGAGCTCAGTGGACGGGAATGTTTTTCACAGCAACCATTACACCTCACACAAAGTAGGCAACAATGGAATTTTGCCACGTGAGCGCGTTGTTTTCATTAACCGAACCAGATATCGTTCACACATGTGAGAAGACGTGGGAGGGAGCAACACTGAAGCAAGTACATATACAGCCCATTAGCCTGGGTATCCTGTTTCTATATTTGCTGAATGATGAGTATGAGGCTGAATTATTCTAATCCAGATAAGGTATTTACATTGGCGCATTTCATCAAGTCAAATCCTGTTAAAAGATTATCGAGCTACGTGTCAACAGAGTAAATTCCTCAGCTCTGAACTCGTCTTTTCTCTTTTGTTTTTAATGTTTTGAGGGATTCAAGCCAACGCTGACTTTTGTGTGGGCCTTTTCTCCTGTCAGTAATATTATATACCAGTCCTGCTACCTCAAATGCCTGTTAGGTGTGGATTTGAATTTCACATCGATGTGCCAACAATAGTATCAGTCCTCCTCCTGGCACATCAGCCAAGGTGGGGTTCACATTGCAAACAGGACCAGGGAGCTATGTAAGGTTTTCTCAGGGATACCTACAAGCAGAAGCTTTACTACTACCATTATCACATCAGTGACACTGCAGGGATTATAATTCATTAGTATATGTGTATGCCTTCCTCTAAGCCTGCCCTTGGTAACATTTTGTGCCGCGGCCTTCTCAAAAACACATTTATAAGTGGTCATATAAAAATAATGAGAGAGAGAAACTGGCCCGTTCTGACACAAACTATTTCTGCTTCAGAGGAAGTTGCAAAATAGTTTAAGGCCTTTTGTACGTGCACCTGTTCTTGCGTAATGCACGACTCGGCCTGACAATAATAAATATGAATACAAGCAAACACGCAAGAGGCCTAAATACAGAAACTGCAACACAGACAAAAGCAGCAGCCTACATTTTGTAGCCCACATACTCCGGCAGAGCACAGCCCATTACTGAAGAGGAGCCAGCTTCCCAAAAGCATCATCCCACACAGAAACTGTGCAGCTCGCTGAGGCCTTCGTGCTAAAGCATTTTTGCTTCTAAGCATCAAGTGAAAAACTAATGAAGACAACAGCTATTTTTGGAACCAAATGTTCTGCCTGTTTTTGGAACTTGTGTAAGTTTACACAGGTTTTTATTGTCATAAAAAAAAAAATGCCATTCCAGAGCTGCAGAGCGTAACGACATATCTGCTTCCCCATCTTGGAAAAACAGGAAATCGCAACACTCCACCCCATCCCAGCATGACACCATCACCTCATCTCCCTGATCCACCACAGCAGACAGGAAGATGTTCTCTTTCTGAAGTTTGCAGACTTCAACTTACAGGCTATATGTCAATCCCTAGAAACCACACTTCAGGGCAGACGAGGGCTGAAACTACAACACAAGCAGGCTATCAACCCATTTTATCCAGTATGTACTCAGCCTCTATGGGGCTCTGCGAGCCTCTATGGTATCAGGGCCAGACACAGGAGTGAAATGAAACCAATGCCAATGGCGAACAAGCCGTGGAACGTAGCAGCGCACGATTTAACACATATGTTGGCGTTTAAGCTTGCATCACTGCCTCCTTCTCTTTTTTCGTTTATCTAGCAGAGACATCAGAGGGTTTCAGTTTCAGTGAGACTCTGGGTGCTCTCCATGGGCACGAGTGCAGGGTTCATCTTGCACTACAACTTCAGAAAACACAGGCAAGTGAAGAAACCTTCGTCACCTCTCTAACACTGTCAGATTTAGAAATGAGGCTAACAGCTTTTCTAGCAGCTCTAGAAGGCTGCGCTCACGCTAAGATGAGAGTCCAAAGTATTTTTAAAACAAACCTTCCAGTTGACCAAACCCTGCAACACACTGCAAACTGCTGCATTACAGCATAACGCAAAAACACAAGGTTTTCCTTTTAATTATACTCCGTTATGAATCTTTATCAAGGCTAAGTTCTGGTGTGGATTTTCTGATGGAAACAAAAATAACAAAAATAGTAGACGAGTTAGTTTTTGCCATTTTGTCTCACATCATTCATCTAGCCTGACATTACATTAACAGCTAGTTAGGCTTGCCCTCTTTCTGATGCAAGTTTATATTATATGCAACAAGATGTATGCAATACATACATTGATTGGTCAAGCATTTATCCAAAATGATGAAAAAAGATTGAGCAGAAAGGTCAAAAACATGAACAATTAGAACCAAAAGTGCAGGAAACAGTGCAAAAAATACAGCAGTCAATGGTTACACAGAAACCCTCGACAATGACAGCAGACTATCGCCCCAACATGTCGGTGTGCATTAAAGAAAAAAAGTGAGTAGTGTTGTTCATTTGAGTTACCAACTGGACACTTCCCATTACACCTTCCCAAATTAATTAGGCCAGCAAACCCTTCAGGAGGACTATGGGTAATACCGGTAATGTGGCCTAGATTCCTGCTTCATCAGCAGAAGACGGGCTGCAAGATCCAGACCACATTCCACATCTGGATGCTATAAGCAAAACGTACTCACCAACTTCACTCCTAATACTTTAAAACCACATATCCACAGACACACATCAGGGATCAATAAGGGATAAATAAAGCTGGAAATGATTGCCTCTTGTAGTTCAGTTGTATAAAAACAAGAAATTTGCCAACCAAAGCAGGCAAACTATTATAATGGATTAGACAGATATGCCCCAGCATATTAAAAAAATACAAAAGACAAAGCAAAGTAAATGTAGCTTACAGAATACAAGTGCAGATACATTCTGAGGCTACAGCAAATAACACATTATAATCAGATTTCAAGTTTGATCTGGTTGACTGAGGTTCTAATATGCAAGGGCAGTTTTCACAGCGCAAAGGATGCAAGGTTCTTGCTACCTTTGTCAAGCTGGAGCCTGACAGTTTGCAGAGATTTATGTACAACAACCACTGTTAAATAACTTTAGTAGTAATTAAGTGAGAAACTAATGAGAAGAAAATGAGGCAAATGTGCTTTCAGGACTGGAGAACACGCTGAAAGACTTTGGCAATCTGGCAATTTGGTACAACATTACTGAAGCAGTGTGGGATCATCTCAACAGAGAATGGAGACAACTTTTCCCCCTCGACTCGAATCAGTAAACCTGATTTCTCTGCTGATGTGACTGCTGAATTCAACGCTGACACTCAACAAGAAAGCAAGTGGTATTCATTGCAGATTAATTTACATTATCTAAGCCCTTAAATGACCTTAGTTTAATCACATCAACACTTATTACCTTCATCATAAAAAATAAAATAAATACAAATAAAGGGATTGTTTATTGGCTTACATACAGCCCAATAAACTTAAGGGATTTCTCATGATCCCAAATTTAATTTATCCAACAATGAAAAACAAGAATGTTTGCTTTTCTAGTTTTAAAGTAGGATATGCTAAATAGCAAAATAGGAGGTTGTGGGATCATCCTCACCTTTGATGAAAAGCATGCATTAGATAGGCAGGTACCCTCTGCCTTTGTTATTAACTACCATATTAATGATGATATTACATAATATGTCAGTTTATCAGCAGCTTATGGGCACATTGCTAATACTGAACAATAGCTAGCCTAGCATCACTTCACAGTGATTTTACGTTAGCATGCTAGTTAGCTGCCAAGCTAGACATACATACAGGAAGAAAACCAAGAAAGGTCAGGCTGCCGTGTTAGATGACCTAGATTTGGATCTACCTCATCTGGCAATTGTGGCCTGCTAAAAAATTTAAGCCAAAAAAAAAAAAAAAAAAAAAAAAACTTTATCTAAACAGCAGCAGTGCTCTTTGTACGTCTCCTCCTCTTTACTTTATGGATTTCTAGAATAAAAGCAGATGATGAGATATACGTGACTCAGGAATATAACCCTCGAACGACCAGTTAAACGTGGGCTGCTGCTATCTGGGTAATCTTTACAGAGGATTATCTGAAAAATATCCATGGAAAATGTTTTCAGAAAGCCATGCCACATTTATATTATCTAGGATGACTTGTCAGGTCACGCCTGCAGCTACCAAAAGTCTGTCAGGATTTTTCCTGGATGTACATCTTTCTCCCTCCCTCCCTCTCTCTCTCTCTCCGACACACACACAAATAAATGTACACACTGTCTTCCTGCCTCACTCAGCAGATAGATGTTCAGCTCTCAGGCCTGAAACAGCATCACACAGATTTTCTTCCTACAGATATACAACAGGACTGGGGGACTGAGACAGAGATCAGACAGAAAGAAGAAGTTGTAAAGCACCAAATCTAAATATATGACATGGGCACAACAAGAAAGAGTCAACCAGTACAGTAAAGAATCGCTGCCCTGAAGCAAAAAAAAAGGGAGCTGAAATGTAAAATTATCCCCGTGGGAAGAAACGTGATTAAAAGGAAAACTGAGGATTTGATTATTTAGCAAAAAACAAAACAAAAAAACAGGCAGAATGAATTTTGTGTTAGAAACACGGGCTCCTTGCTGTGTAGGCTGCTCTGGCAGGGTTTCTGCAGCTTCCTCCTGACAGACCCAGTAGGGGAATTCACCCAACACCCACCTTTCCAGTAATCTGCTCTGCACCAGAAATTCAACATGCAAATATATGGCGGCCCCTCTTTTGAGGGAAGCTCCAGCTCTATCTTTGTTTCGTGAAGAAATTACTGACGACTGAATATGTTAAATGTGTTTTTCTAATTTATTTTATTGCTAACTGTGAATATGAACTGTGTCCTTGAATATTCTTACAGAGTTACGCAGTACTTCCCTGAAAATGTTAGAGAACCCAGACTATTTATTAAGTGTTTGGAACGTCCTCAGCTTTTACTGTAAGCAACAATTTTATTTTCTCTATAGATTTATGATTTCAGGGTTTTTTTGTTTTTTGTTTTTTTTTACTTTTTTGGTCTCAATATCAGTCCAAACTCCAATATTTTCAAATAACATAGCATATTAAAATAAAGCAGCAAATCCCATTGTGTTAAAAAAAAAAAAGTATTGCCAATAACAGTATCTTGAATTAGGAAAAAGTACTCAACACTGTGCTTTTAGTCCTAAAATAAGTCATTTTGCATGCTTAAAGAAATTCAGTGCCTTTTTAAATATTTGAACAATTCATATAATAAATTTACCCCCACCAAACATTAGGTTTTGATCACTGAGGTTAATCTGTTAAGCTAGCAATACCTAGCAACATAAGCAGCATCCTCATGAGCTTCACAAAAATAGTGTAACACTTGTACTGCAGCATTGTGCGAGCCATTCCCGGTACTTTAATTGATTAGGTAAAAACTTCTAAACTTCAAAATCCACACAGCAGAATAAAGCAACTGATGCAGCTTTTCTGACCTACTGAAGGAATAATGTAGCTAATTTGTTTAATGGCCACTTCCTTGACCTTGAAGTAACAATTGTGTCTCGTCTGCGTAAACAGTGAGTCAGACATATCAGAGGCTGCATCGGTGTTAGCGATAAACACATGGTTAAAGTCATTCCTAACACTTCTGCTTTTCTATTTTTGGTTTTAAAAAGGCTAATAACACCCACCCACCCCCAAGTCAAAAGGCTCAGCTCAAAGTGAAGTCCTGAGTCAGTAGTTGAATTGCAAGTCGAAGTGCCGAAGTTATCAGATTCACAAGTCGAGTCAAATGTGCAGAATTAACTCACGGTGTCCAATATAACTGCATCCAAATTTAAAGCTCATTCCTCATTTCCACTGACTGACTGGAACATGCTGATCCAGAAGTACACTGTATGGAAAATGATGAATCCCGCAGACAATAAAAGTCAGAAGAAAGGGGTTAGAAATATACGGCGTGGAGCTCTATATCACTGAAGCTTCCACCTCCTCCAAAGGGCTTTACAAATATCTGAGCAACTCCGCTCAGTGCATTATTGTCTTTTCACATGTCAAAATTCACGTCAGTCTAAAAGGAAAGTCACTTTTACTCTTGCATCATTTGTGTTGAGTTAGTGAACTGGTTCTCCTTCCACCCTCACGTAAGCACGTTATTAACTCTACTTTCAGTATACTTTTATTACCAGCTCAGATCACTTGTTTCCTTCTAGGTTTGATCATCATCGGCCAATATGGACGAAATCTAAGTTTTATCGCATGAATCGTTTCATTTCAACAACAATATGGAAAATGTAAGTAAAGTTCCATAAAATTATCAAACTGATGAGAAAGAATTCTCCAAAAAACAAGGTCACGATAATTATTGAGTGGGCTACTTTAAGAGTCAGCTACTGACTTCTGCTGAAGCTGGTCATTAGTTATGATCACTGGTACGTACACAGTGATACGTATAGTACTGTACAGGTACAAAAAATGCCAAAGATAACAGTTTGACAGGCATAAAAATAGTATTTTTGCACCAACAAGGTGATTCCCAAAGACCTATTAGCTGAAAACTTGGTATATCTCAGCATGGTGGGCAGTGTGTCCTTAAAGAATGGTGAGGAAACTGAACAAGTGGCGGACAAAAGAAGAAGCAGTAAACCTTAAAAAAATATATCTTCAGCTGATCCGGTTCACCAAAGCCTGATCAGTGGAAGGGTGGCTGTCAAGAAGCCATTATAAAGGAAAAGAACAGGGAGAAGGTGTACCAAATTACACAAGACCTGGAATGAACATCAGTGGCAACAGGGCTGATGAATTCAAATTTGACATTTCTGATTCAAATCATCGTCGATGTGTATGAGGAAGTCAGGACAGAGGTACAACAGTGAGTGTCTGCAGCCATCTGTAAACCACACCGGAGGTTCTGTCATGGTTTGGAGCTGCATTTCAGCCAGGGCTGTTGGAGATCTTGTCAAAATTTCTGTGTTAATAATTCCACCAAAGTACCATCAGATTTTGAGCCACCATGCAATGCCATTTGTTAAAACATCTGATTGGCAACACTTTCATTTTTCAGCATGACAATGATCCCAAACACAGTGCCAATGCAGTAAAAGCATACCTGGGTAGAAGAACACAATGAAACACTATCAGTCATGGATCGGCCTCCCCCAAAGCCCGAACCTCCACGTTCCTGAAGCTGTGTGGGATCATCTCAACAGAGAATGGAGTCAAAAGGCAGCCAACATCCAAAGAAGAACTTTAAATGTCCTTCAAGAAGCCTGGAGAAATATTCCTGAAGACTGCTTAAAGAAATGACAAGAAAGCTGCCTCAGAGAGTTCAGGCTGTGAAGAATAAAGATCATTCCAAATATTGACTTTCAAGCTCGTTACAATCGTACAAACCCTCTTTTTGCCTTATACACGCTTTCTGCATGTATGTTTGCACATTTCAAAATAGCGGCACCTATCTCCCTTTTTATAAATAAATAAGGGGTAGCTCAAGCCTTTTGCACAGTACTGTATTAGAATCTTTAGTTAGCTAATCAGTAGTTGATTTGATGACATTTGGCTACAATGTTAGACAAAGCTCTTGTGTAAGTGTTAGTTTTGAAGCAAACTTTAAACACTGATGCCCTTGAGAAATTCAGTACGTTTGGCAGAAAACACATTAATATGCAGAAAACTAATGTAGCAAGCACACACTGCTTATCTTAGAAAGAGAATAACCGTTACCCTTTAATGGCCATTATCCTTTACAACTTTTCACTTCATTGGCAAAGGCGAGGATTGGAGCCGAGAGCTTTGAAAGCACCGAGAGAGGTTCTGCCATTATTGGAACTGACAACAATAAAAATATATTAACAGACTTGTGCCTCAGCATCTTGTACGTTATCACCTGCATTAAGTAGCATAAAAGGAGCAGTTTCTCCTACATTGTGTCATTGGATGCTCTTCATCCAACTACACTTTTTTTTTGTGGGTAACAAGAGGTTAACGTGCATAAGGAGCGCTAACAGTGCTGCTAACGACCAGTGAACGTTCACCGAATACCACGTGAAGACACTGAATGTACCACAGCACCAAACTGCTGACACATCATCATCATCACAGGCTGCCTCTAACCTTCAAGTGACCAGCTCCAACAGGGCCGACAGGAGGAGGCTCGTGCCCCTTTAGTCTCAAATTCATGGCTCCATTTGAGTGATAGCACAGTCAGGTCGGGTGGTAGTCAGTTCTACAGAACTGCTTTGCATTACACAGAAACCCACATGGCAAAATATCCCATCTGTCAGTGGGGTGTTAGCATGAGAGGGACAAGATCGTGTACCAGTTCTGAGCAGCACTTGCTGCTACTGTCAGATTTGAGGTTTGGACCTGAGCAAAAGTGAGGTCCTGGTTGGGTTGGTGAGACGTAAAAGTGTTCATCAACTTTTGGAACAGCGGCAGGAGAATGTAAACAAAGAAAAGTTTGCTGCCACTGCCTTTGAGCTAACAGTGCAAACTGTTGTAGGATTGTTCTCTTGAGGTGTTGATTAAAAGCTGTTATCACAAAAAAGTTATTGTATGCATGGTTAGAAAGATGCAAAAAAAACACCGTCTTCTCTGACCATGAAAAATAAACAAAAGTAAAATGTAGGATCATAAATAAGACTCCTCCAAAGATTTATCATCAGACTTCCTGCTGTGGTGGGTGGGGCTTTCGTGACACAACATGTTATGCTAAAAATACCTTGAAGCTTTGGGATCATGAAACTGTTGGTTAATCCCTGGATTTGGGACAAGCATTAATCCCCAGCACCCCCCCATACGCCATGCCTCAGCTACGGGGAAACAACATTTTTAAGAACCCACCACAAGCATCTGATGTAAACACTGTGGAGGAGCTGAGGTTTCCAGAAGTTGTAGGGGAGCCTTGAGCCTCAGCGAGGGGTGCGACTGTGCTCAGAGTTAGTTTGGTGTATCTGTGGGAGGAGGGAGGGTGTGTCTGCAGGGCCCTGATGCAGCACCAGAGATTTGACAGCTGTGTTTGTGTCTCACAACAAACTGTGTAGCGAGTGAAACAGGACAAAAGCGGACTGGAAAAGAGAAACACCCCGAATGGTTCAATGTACATGGGAAAACAGAGGGGAGCATGTTCACGCAGTATTTCGCAACATTGTAGCAGGTTTTCATACTGAAACCAAACACACACACACACACACACACACACACACACACAACTATTACAAGCACAGACAGTTGAACTTACTCGTTTTTCACGCATCTACTCTCGAGAAAGACTTTATCTAGCGGGATCACAGCCTGTCCGAGAAACACGTCCAGCCCGATGAGCGCCCTGTGCATCACCGTCAGGATTAGCTCGTTGCTTCCAGCCGGGTATCCGCTCTGCCCGCCGTTCTCCAGCACACCGGGCTGCAGCTCGAACGAGCACTCCTCCTTCCACTCCGGCTCGGTGGTCTTCTCCGCCACGCCGGTCGAGTATTTCTCTTTCCCGAGCTGGATGATGGTGTACACATCGCTGGTGCCGTGCTTGCCCTTGCCCCGTAAGCCCCTGCCTCTCAGAACCGTCACCTGAACGTGTGTCGGTACCCATTTGTGGTCCTCCTGTACGTTTAGCGAGGACATGTCCCTCCCCAGACAGACAGACCGACAAACCGACCGGCTGCGCACACCGAGAGAGAGGAGGTGGTGGTGTCCGCCGCTTCCTCCCGGTTCTGGTTGTGCACAGTCACATCAGCTCCGGGGTCGGCGGGCGGTGCCGCATTATGGCCGACTGGCGTCTCTGCAAAGTTCCCGTGGTTGCCGGTTGTTTTGAGCCCTAACTGCTCCTGCGTTTCGGCAGTCTGCTCTGCGGCAGCAGCAGCGTCCGTCCCCGCACGGCGCGTCCCTGCCTCTCTCCCCCTGCTGCACGGGCCTGTCTGCGGCCAGCGACGTCACGCCTTACTATCCTCCTTCTAAATGCAGGACGAGGAAGTTCAGCGCCGACTCAACACATGGCTGCATGTACAGCGAAAACACACGCCTGTGCTGGTAGGTAGGGCGAGATGGATCCCCTGGGTGAAGGTTGTTATTCAAGCACATCAACAGCACTCCGCCCTTAAACTCTGTTTCCACGCTGCAGACATCCTGACACAGGCCCCTGTGTTACAAGCTACGAAACTACGAAGCCAGATGAAGTTTCCACGATATTGTATGACTAACCTAACTTCCTCCACTGACTTGAAGTCAGCATCTGTCCACTTATACGAACCTAAATGTGTCACATTGCCTTTATGAGCAGCTTCATAATTATGTTTTGTTTATGAAGAAATTTTAAGTAAATGCTTTGATCGCATACTCGCATAAATTTTTTGATGGACATCATCAAGTGTGTTAGTCCTAAATCGCAGATCTTTTAACAGATTGTGTCATGTGGATACTTAAGCCTCCCATTTAGTGTTAAAAAATTATAAATGAAAGGAGCAATAATTTGATTCAGGACTCACAGATGAGTCAGCTAATTGCTGTTTGACTGTCACCTTTACCTTAATTTAACACTTGTGTGCTATATTCTCTTCAACAGATTGCGTCTTTAGCCACGTTGGTCAGTTTTCCATCACTGATCCAGACAATGGATGGATTGTTAGGCATTCATGATTCCTAGAGGATGATGTGTAAATAGGCTCCCGACCAATCACTCACTGCGTTAGAACCATGCTAACACACAGCCTCACACAACAGCTGGCAGGCTTATGAGGAGGCCTAGTTTGGCTGTTTTATGAAGACTTGTGGGAAGTACCGTACAAATGGAGTTTAGCATTGTGTTTTGAGGGCATCTGTGAAGATTAAAAATATATAAGCCACTAGCACCACTATCTTGATCGGTACTGCAGGCAGGATTTTCCCCATCAAAAGTGCCAAAGGTCATGACATTAAGTCAACCATAATTAACATGTAGGGTACTATACAGATATTGTTGACACGTCCTGTTTTCACATGATGGTTTCACCATATTCAATGTTTCCAGAACACAACCGCAGATTATCACTTCTTCTCTATGACAAGAGATGCACCGTCCCTGTTAACTGAGCTCTCAGCCAGAGCTGCCTCATGTTTACTGCGTGTTTTAACTGTTTGCGGTTGCTCGTGTCATTTGTCAAGCTGTTTGCTGCTTACAGCTTTGTATTTATGCCAGTTTATTCTGTTTTCTTTGGGCTTGTGCAGACTTGTGATCCTCTTTTCCATCATCCACACTTTCTCTTTCTTCAGCAGTGAGACCCCGTTCGCCTCTTACCAGCTGTCATTGTGAAGAAGAATTTGTTCCCTGTTGACTCGCCTGTTTCAGTCCATCTGAACTGACTTGACCTGCAGCGGAGAAAGGCGCCGTGTGACCCAGGGTCACATGTGAGGCTGAGAGCGGGTGATGCCTGTTAATGCTGCGGCTGTAGTGCTGAACTGTCCACCGCTTATGTGTGTGAAAACAATGGTGGCAGTATTGCCACAGCAAATTTGACAAACATCCACTGCCTGCCACATGCTGGCCTTTTTATGGATAAAGTTAAAAGGTTCATTTATTTTGATTAAGAGTAATTTCTGCCTCCTCTCCTTCCTAGCCAGTGTCACAAACTGACTCAAGGTAAGTGACAAGCGTAAGTGTCAATCAGAAATAATTCATTTAAAAATAAACTAACACCAAGGAGGACTGATGCCAAGTAGAATGAAAGAGAACACACACCTTGGCCAGCTCATACAGCTTGGAATGCCCAGGTGAGCTGCGTCAGCTGATGACCCTCCCAGCCAACTGTTAGCAAGCGTAGGCCAGAGCAGCCTCAAAGGCGGTGGGAGGAACATCACAGCTGATATCCTCGCTCTCTCTCTCTCCTGCTTGTGCCACGATTACAGGAGCAGGATCTATTGTGCAGGACTTGGTGTGCCAGTTGCCAATCATTTCCATTTTTTTCTGTCATCAACAAAAACTCGTGCTTCTAGTTTTATCCAGCCTGACTCCAGCCATCACTTTGCTCCTGCTCTGGACTCAGTCAGACGCCGTCTTTTCCAAACATCGCCCCACCTCTTCCTCTTCCTCTTCCCACCAAGACTCAGTAGCTCGTACTCCCAATACATTATCAATTTGTTCTTTTTTTCTTTTTTTGATTTCTCAACCTGCCTCTGTTTATGTGCACTGCATTTGGGTTCTTAGTTTTGTGTAACCCCACAGACAAACCCAGGACTGTGTGGAACAAAAAGCTGCAGCTCTCAGTTTGAGAGTCACTAGTTCACAGTTCATACACATCAATGAGAGACTTTTCATACGGTGTCTAAAACTAGTAGATTTCCAGCTAGTTGTGGTCAACACTGGTATCATCTTGATGAAGGTGCAGGAATCTTGACACGGAGACACTAAAATCATCAGTAAAACCAGAAAAAGACTATTTTACTGAATGTAGGGATAAGCAGACGACAGAATTTTTCAACATTAAGTAGAGAAACATACATAAATATAAACAAAAATATGGAAATACAGATTAATTGTAACCCCGACCTTAAGATAAAATGTGTTTTACAAGGTAAGCTCAAGACTGAAGTATTCCGGCACCAGTTCTGTAAGATCAGGCAGCAACAGGACCAAATGTAACAGTGTAACAACCTATTGTTTCAGTGTAGCTGGAAAAAATGAATGCAGAGTATGATGATCGCACATAGGCTGTAAACAGTTTGTCAGGATCTGTCTGATGGTCACAGTCGTTAGGCTGGGACCTCTAAAGTTCACCAGTTATATCTCATTTGAGTAAATAAATACATAAATAATCAGTTTAACCTGAAATTGTGCTGGACAGCATGTGTTTGCGGAAGTTAGCCTCATGTTTCATCAGATGTGGTGCAAAGGTTCTCATTTAAGCAAAAAAGAAGAAATGATTAAAGTCTGAAGATTGTTTGCCTTCCAGTCAGAATCCAGCTTTTGTCTACAACCTTTGATCTTCTGCCATCCTGCTATGAAATATTACTTCATACTTCACGTGCCAACTCAAAGTAACATGTTTTTTTCCTTTCTTGACGAGATTTCTTGGCGGTATTTTGACAGAAGCACTTGAAATTTTCCACTCAGGTAAAAAGCCTGAGTAAACAGGCTGGCTGTCAAGTGGTGACCACGGAGAGGGAGGAAACATGGGCCACTTAAAGCTTTGTAACCATGAAATCTGAAGTGGAAGGAGAGGTTAAAAAGGCTGTGGGGTTTCTCCTCCTTCCTCTGGCCAAAAATCTCTGATGCATTTCCTTATTTGACAATTGTCAAAACTTTCTCAACACTTGGCCTTTTCTATCCCTAATAAGTATGTGAGTGACTGCTGAATAAATATAAACAATGTTTTGACTCTCACGCTTCCAGTTTATCAATGCGCTCAAAAAAATTACTTTACAATTTATTAAAATCACATTATTTTAGATACCAGCAATGTGTCAGTAATGTTTTGTATAAATTTAATAGCCGTGGTGGTAATGAGATTTGGGAATGAATTAGTTTTAGGGAAAGTAGAAATGCTGCTTTCAGAGCTTCACTTGTTTTGCTTCACAGAAATGAAACATGGAGCAAAAAACATGTTTTGATAAATGGTACCATTTGCAAATTGCAGTTTTCTGGAAGATGCCGCTGAACTATTTTAGAATTGCCAAGATGGACTTTTGGCTGTGGAAAGATGTGATGCTGGCAGAGTAACGAAGCAGGTTTGATTGGTAGAAGTCCAGATTTCTGTTATTGTATCTCACAGCCAATGAGGGCAGCATCAGAATCATCAGAAAATCAACCTTAATGTTGCGGATCAAAGCCGTTCGAACCGCCGCAGTTCAAATTTAGTCTTTACCTGAGTTGTGAAAAAGTCCTGATACGCAAAAACATTTGACCTCACTATGACCTCTGATACAAAAGTGAAATCTTTTTCCTGTATTCATGCAAATCAAAATGCAGGGGATGAATGGCTGACACGCTTTGCATGAGTTCTGAGGGCTCGCTGAGATTTTACCCACATGGCTCAAACTTTTGATGGACATTTTGAAATCTGATAAAAAAAAAAAAAAAATCTGATTACTCAAGCATCTTATCTTCCCATCTTCCTCATCTGTTGAACTCCCATTTCAGTGAATGCAAGTCTGCATCTGCACATTTATTCAAGTACTGCTTTCCAGTTCGCCTCCATTATCTTTATTTCACAGCTTTAGATGCATTATAGATTAAAATTTGATATGTGAATATGACTACTGTAAAATACGATGCACTCTTAATTCATCACACAGTAACCACAAATAATATTGCAAATGTATGGCACACAGGGGACATTTGTCTGCATTGTGGGTTCTTTACGTTTGGAACTTTAAGTTTGTTTTGCTACGCAAGGTTATTTATTTTTGCAGAACTTTTAGTCTGAAGCGTGTTACGTTAAGGTTTTGCTGATATTTAAAGAATTCTCTTCACGTTTGGTAATAGTGTGCATGAGTTTTAGATAGGGTCCTCTGGCGCCCTCTATGGGACCGCATTTAGAAAGAAATCAGTTTCAACACTCCTGTTTTATAGCAATGTGTGCTTCATCTGACAACAAGTCATCCCTCCAGGGCTACAAGCCATTCAAATATGGACAAAAGTGTACATCCCAGAAAATCAGGCATTTCTAAAATAGTCTGGTCATTGTTCAGTTACACTAGAGGGGAAAGAGAATTGAATGTTTTCTTAAATAAAATAAAAAGCAGCAAAACTTCCTGGTTGAGCTTTGAGAAGCTTCGCGTTGACGTTGTCCCAGTCTATCACATGATAGGGTTTTCTTTTTCTATATGAGATAAATCAGACTGTTCTATAGCTGTGCAGACATCATCTACTCACAAAGAACATCTACTAAATAGACTTTACTTTTAAATAAGATTAAAAAGAGACAAAACTAGTATGAGAGCCTTAAAGGCACCTAACAGTCTCTAAATGAGGGGGTGAAATGTTTTAGACAGAGTAATCTGTCTAATTAAGGTGTTATCCCTGCCAATCATAAAGACGACTCTGAGTCTCTAGAAAGCCCCGTGAAGAGATCGACTCTGAGTTTAGGGCCTCATCAAAGAGACATTCCTCATCTATTCTGGGAGCAGAGCTGTCAATCATCCCCTCATCAGGCTCACAAATTCATATCAGATCCTGACACCAACAGCTGTTACATAACCGCCACTAATCCGTGTGTAAAATGCTGGGATTGAAGGCGCACCTACATATAAACACACACTCTAGAAGACAATAAGGCCGAAGCAGCTGCCACACACACACACGTGCTCTCCGTAGAGCCAAGAGAAACAGAGAGACGAGGCCTGAGATGGATCCAGTTCAAGCACCAGAGTGCAAATGGCCTACTTAGAGTTTAAAGTGAGTAATTAGAAACCTAATCAGGGCTCACTTTCTCACCCCTCATAAACGTAATGAAATGCCACACTCCTGTCCTCATACATGACACTAGAACCGACCCATATACGCAAGGCCCAAAACAGCTGTGACTGCCTGTAGATGCTTCTCACGTCACAATGTGCTCAGTCAGGAATTCATTAAACCTACAAGATTTATAAAAATTAATTCATTTTAGCTTCACATTTAAATACCAGTCATATTCTTACTCCCATTATTATTATTATTATTATTATTATTCGTTTGTTTTTTATCACCACTAATAAAACTATTATAGATTATTTACATTTGATTATTTTAATTTATTAAATCATTAAATCTTAATTAAGCCAACATAACTTTAGAAACGTCAAACTTTGAAGTTAGAAGTGAATTTTTTAAAGGCTCTATGAGAAGCAACACTGTCTTCACACGATAGTACGTCAGCTTTACTGACATGTGGGTTTTATAGACTCATTTATTGTGTTGTTGTTTTTTTTTAATCATTATTATTGCAAAAATTGTGTCACAGAAGCTAAATTTGATCTTAATTGTCTAAAATGTAAACGTACTGTACAAAAGGATGTGCCTGTGTGATACAGAACATATAAAAATTAAACCAACACTTTCAGTCTTAGGTTTGTTTAACCCAGAGTTTAGTTTGCTGACTCAGATTTCTGCTAGAACTCCACCAACACATGATGCTGCTTAATAGATAGAAATGGAAATATAGGAACGCAAACTTGTAACAATCCAAGACATGTTAAAATATACAAATCTTTCATTATGGCCGATAAATGCTATACATCAATAAACACTTTAAATTGTTCCTATTTCTGAAAAAATAATTTTTATGTTTTAAATATCCATATTTCAGTGTTACCTTTTAGAAAAACACGTTTGTTGCCTCACACATATTTTAAATCTTATATTTTGATATGATTTTTAAATTATGTAGTAAGGTCTATGAACAGCTACTTAAAATGAGAAGTGATATATTGAAATACAGTTTTTCTAATGACAAATTTTAAGTTGCAGAATTTTTAATTGCAAAAATAAGTGACAAAATTTGCATAAAGAGACGGTTTTATAATTCTTAGAGTTGCCAAATCAAATATTTGAGTAACCTGTGAGTGTCTCACATGAGAAGATACATACACAATATAAAGACATGCAAAGATAATCATTCATATAAAAAGGCTGATGAAGTTTAAGCCTGAACTGATTTCACTTTCAGTTTAAATATGTATTTGTTACATTTGTAACATGTTAAACACTTAAAAGCAAAAACACAGGTTTATTAAATTTGACATAATGCAAACGATTTCATGTGCATTTATTACAGGTTCTTATCACTCTTGGAATATATGGCTCAGTAAACAGATTGTGTGCTCATGTTATTTCGGACTCCTGTAGATAACATCCTAAATTTAGAGTAAAAAGAGTTGTTTGGTTTGTTTTTTGTCTGCTTTCATTTTATTACATGGTCTATTTCACTGAGCTGCAGCTGTTAGTTAGTTTTGCCACTCCGAGTGATATTGGTGGGTTTCATGTGAAAACAGATATTTAGGATGTGGGTCGGGTATTCGCTCGGCTTTGTAAGGAATTTTCTCCACTTGCTGGAGAAAAGGACTCACGTGGAAAACTGATCCACACCAAACACTTCTCTGTTAAACGCTCAGTAAGAACATGAAGAACTCCACTGTTTTATTCAAGAAATGAAGATCAGCTTCATGTTTCCTTATCTGCAGGTAGACAAGTGTTATACCGACAAAGCAAAAGACAAAAGACATGACGCCCAATAATAATCAGCAGACTCACAATCTGCTCAACAACGTGCTGCTGCATTCAAAGCTCCACATTGTCCCGTTCTTATTCAATAATATTCAATATTGAATAAGAATGGGGGCAATAAGAGAACCTTGGAAGTGACTATTTAGATGAAGCTGTAAATACAGATGTCATTATATCATATGAAATTTAGCTTTTAAAGTAATGTCTCAGTGTTTGGATCACTTTTAATGACAAAATGTCACCACCAAGAAACCCTGCAGACATTACTCTGCACATGTGTATAGTTCTCCTATTACAGTATTATATAATGGGATGTACTAAGTCTACTCTGTCATAATAAATATTAATAAATATTCAATACCAAATGGCAATCATAGCCTATTTAATTAAAGTATTTTTTTCTATGTCTTAGCTAAATCACTAATGTGTTTATCTTTTCCTTCTTCTGTGTATCTAAAATTTAAGCATCACTTTGGACATGATTAAGATTTAAAAAAAAAAAAAAAAGAAATAGTTATTAATAGTCTGCCTATAAATGACTTTGGTCAGTAATTAATCTGATGAGATAAAAATGAAAACAAGAAATATTGTCATAGTCAGTGGTTCGTTTTTTCTAAAACCGTGTGAACTGGGGGTACGTGTGATATTTCCCACCGCACTGAACGCAGCGTGGCTCCCGCTGCCTGTAGACGTTTGGACCGCGAACACAACACACCACTTGTGGTGAACAGCTGGCGGAGAGCAGCGTGTTTTTCTTTGTGGGCTCGGTAATAAGGTGTTGGTTTACCAGCTCTGGGGATGTGGGCTCTCCCTTTGTAACGCTTAACCAGAGACTTAGTGTTCTTTGTCCGATTTATATTTTAATTATCTGCTAAACTGCGGCTGAGGGCCATGTGGGAAAGAGCCGAGGACTGACCTCCGCAGCTGTCAATCACCCAGCACCGAGGAGGAGGTCAGATGCAGCACACACAAATATTCATATTATTCATGCAGGGACGCATTTACTCATATAACATCTGGGTGTGTATACAGAGGGAAGTAAGTGTTAACACTGCCCATTTAAAAAAAAACTGTGTTAAATAATGACGCAGAAACATACGTCTACAGATACATACATTTAAAATAGTTTAGAACTTTAAAACATGTTCAAATCAGCACAAAGAGGTAACGCGTGCAGAAACTTCTGGTTCAGTCTAAATATGTTTGTATTTGACGCCATCTGTTGGCGGTGAAATCCATCCATACCACACTTACTGATGTGTGTGTGTGTGTGTGTGTGTGTGTGTGTGTGTGTGTGTGTGTGTGTGTGTGTGTGTGTGTGTGTGTGT
>JAVDPK010000881.1:494096-525151 GCA_034780415.1 Cichlasoma orientale | reverse complement strand
AAGCAGTGGTTCAGCGGAGTTGTAAGTCCAGGATTCGAAGCACGTATCAAAGCTTCGGGCTCACACAGTCATCACTAAATCATTTGGTTTCATTTAACTTAACATACAGCCTACATGTAGCTAATTACTCATTTCAATGGCGTTCAATGGCCACCAACGCGACGACGATGACATTATTGACGAAGACGAAACGCCCTCGAAGCAGCCGCGGTCCGAAAAGGAGATGCCCGGTTATTTACGAAACGAGCCCAACAATGAGACTGCCACTACCGCAGGAAGAGCCACATCCGAGCGGCGGACTTCCCACTCGGCGTCGAGGCAGCGGCACGACTCTATGAAGAAAACGAGGCCGCGTATGTGTTAATGTTGGCAGCGTGGGCTTAGTGTATTTACTGGGAAAAATGTTGCTGTACGTCTAAAAAAATCAGAGGCGTTCCCCATTAAAGACGGTAACTGCTGGTAACGTAGGCTTGGCAAGAAAATGTTGTAATTGGTCACATAAATAAAAAAATATATATCATTTTATTGGCTTTCCAGTGTACAGGGGTAATGCGAAAACAGATGACTAATTTGGCATCGATGTATTTATTGTTGGTGAGCTGTAGTGGCAGTAAATAGCCTGAATCTTTTTTTGCAACAAGATGGCGTTAGCGGTACACTCTGTACTGTTGCATCTAGGGATGAAGCGGCTTGCCATCATCTGGGTGAACACTGAGATATCACCTTTATTTGTGCCCTTTACCATAAATATTTTATATTTGGATATATGTGTGTATTATTTTTCGTCACAGTGCATTATTTTTATTTTTAAATGACAGTGAACGTCTTTTTGCATATATTATCTCACATATTGCAGCGTTCCCCTGGTTTGGGATGGACATCGGAGGCACTCTGGTGAAGCTTGTGTACTTTGAGCCCAAAGACATCACAGCAGAGGAGGAGCAGGAAGAGGTGGAGAATCTGAAGAGCATCCGGCACTACCTAACCTCCAACACTGCCTATGCCACAACTGGCATCAGGGACGTTCACCTGGAGCTGCAGGACCTGACGCTGTGCGGCAGGAAGGGCAACCTGCACTTCATTCGCTTCCCCACACACGACCTCCCGGCCTTCCTGCAGATGGGTCGCAACAAGCACTTCTCCAGCCTTCACACCACCCTCTGTGCCACCGGAGGGGGGGCGTACAAGTTTGAGTCTGATTTCCGTATGGTGGGTGTGCTGTTGGGCTTCTTTTGTTTAGCATTTACAGGCAGTGAATGTAAATGGGAATAAAGGCAGCCATTTCCCTTGAGCTTTTAGGGGATGAGGGGGAAGCGTAGACAAACGAGATGAGCACAGAAACATATGACAGCATGGAATAGAAACATTCAGTAACTATAGACCAAGAACATGCTGCTCCAGAGCCACCTGCAGAAAGGTAGAGGTGGACAAGCGCAGTCTGTAGGAGAAAGCTGGCACACAGTTAAGGGCATATAATAGCAGAGCATGACTGACAGTGCTTAAAGCATCAATTACTTGTCTTGGACCTGTGAAGACAGTGAGATGAGCCATGAATTGTAGCACTGTTCTTGCCTTTTGAACAAACATGTACACTTGCTCACATTTCTCAGAAGTGATTTTATTTATTTATTTATTTATTTATTTAGTTAAGAGGAGATATAACAGGGTAATATATATATGTATATGTAATAAAACATCCTGCTTTCTGATCTCCCCCCACAATTCCCCCGTCCTCCAGTTTCCTGCCTTTCTATTCTCCAGACCACATGCCCTTTGTGATGATGTTATCTCTGCTCTTTTTTCCTCTCCTTTGGGGAAATCAAAAAAAGATGGCTGACCTGGAGCTTCACAAGCTGGATGAGCTGGACTGTTTGATTCGGGGGGTGCTGTACCTCGACTCGGTGATGTCTAGCGGCCCATCAGAGTGCTACTACTTTGAAACTCCTACAGACCCAGACAACTGCATCCAAAAGCCCTGTACACTGGAGAATCCTTATCCTCTGCTGCTGGTCAATATAGGGTCTGGGGTCAGTATCCTGGCAGTCTACTCTGAGAACAACTACAAACGAGTCACTGGGACCAGGTAATGATGAGCTGGATGACTCAAGCTGCCACTTGAGACACTCACCAAGTTGTGTGCTATTGCACTACCCTGAATTTAGTAACTTTAGAAGCAATACTGTCATATTGTGAACCAACTTGTGTATTTCATTCATAATCTTGGGTTAGAATTAGAATTTGTAGGTTAGATGAAACAAGGCATTTGTGGATGTTGATCTTATCGCTAAAAAGCCATGACAAGCACGGAGGCCACCTGAGAAAACAGTGGGTTGATTAATCAGTATGCGTTTCCCCTTCCTTTTTATATTTTTAATTCAGTTTCAGCTCTTTACCACCCAGAGAGGACGATAACTCGCTTTTTGTGTTAATATAAGTGAGCTAATGAGTAAAGGGAACAGTAGAAGAACAGGGTAACGGATAACCTATCGTGACACTAGCAAACCGTACACTACAGGTTAATGTGAGTCAGGAAGGTGCGTAACAGTCAAGTGGGTGGTCTTTGTCTCTCTAGTACCTTTTGTGTGAAAGTAGCAGCCTTTTTTAAAGTTGTACAAAAAGGTTAGTCTGCTTTGGGTATAGTTTGTAGATTTAAATTTGTTCCTTAAAAACACCGGTACTTTGACTTCAGGCAGGGGGAAATCCTCTCTGTAAACTAGTTGTTCACGTGTGGTTTCTCTGTTGGCTTTGACTCATGAATGCTTGTTTCTCTCTCAGCGTGATGGCCCACTGTTCTCTGTGCTGAGGAAGACGCACTAATGTATTTGATTTAGCAATCTCTAAAATGTATAATGCATAGTCGTGTCTTTTGCTTGTAATTTCAGAACCCAGACATTGCACTGGCACAGATTTGTTTTACTTTAAAATATGTTGAATTGCGAGCGCCATACATGTCAGTCTGCGTGTGTTCACAGCCTCGGTGGTGGGACCTTTCTCGGCCTGTGCTGCCTGCTGACCGGCTGCTCTACATTTGAGGAAGCCTTAGAAATGGCTTCTCAGGGGGAGAGCGTCCGTGTGGACAAGCTGGTTCGAGACATCTACGGAGGAGACTACGAGAGGTTCGGGCTGCCGGGCTGGGCTGTGGCTTCAAGGTGCGGTTTAAAGCTGCTGCTTTTGTTGATTCTATGTCACAAGCCAGCTTGTGATATGTTTCAGCATAAGTAGATGATGCCAGGACTGTGCTGTTAACATTTTACTGCAATTTTCAAAATTTAGCCGTATCGGTCTTAAAAACTAATTTACTGTGAAGTATTCTGTCCTCTTTGACATTGTTAATGAGATGCTCAGCATTCAGTCCGGGATGTTTGAGTGAGGAGTGTGAATTTAAATCCAGCACTGCATTGCTCTACCTCAAAGGCAGAATTATAATTGTTCCGCTTCTAAAATGGAAACACTTTCCCAACATAAATTTTGTCTTGCTTTGGCAGCTTCGGCAACATGATGTCTAAAGAAAAGAGAGAGTCTGTTTCTAAAGAGGACCTGGCCAGGGCGACGCTGGTCACCATCACTAATAACATCGGCTCTATCACCAGAATGTGCGCTCTCAATGAGGTTAGTATTGACGGGACGGTAATAACGGCATCATAAGTGTGCATGTGTGTGTTTTGGTGTTTGATATGCTGCCATCTGTCTCTGAATTCATTTAGAGGCTGCAAGGCATTCTTCATCTGTTTCAGTTGGGACCTTCAGCTTTCCTGTTTCATCTAGTTTAAACCCAGAGTAGTAATATGAGTATGGTTCTTTGCAGTGAGCAAGTGTCTGCATGCATGCATGCAGCTGTTGTTCTGATGTTGGCCAACTGGAAAATGGTAACACGTTGCCCAACTCAGTCTGCTATACAGAAACAGGAATGGATGATGAGTGATTTTGGGGGGGATTGTTCCAGTAATTGTCACATAACTGTGGAGTGAATGGCTGATAATAATTTGGCAGGCTGTTGCACACCTTCACTGGATCCCACTCCTCTGAGCTGTGGGGACATGCTGACGATTTCTCATTTGCTTGCTGTTTGTGTCTGAATGAGGATTTCTGTATCCAGTTGTAGAGTTATAAAAAGGTTTGGGAAGACTTTCTTCACACTCACCAGTCAGTCAAACAGTCTGTGCCCCCCCACCGTACCCCTCCACAGTCCCTGCTGTTTCCTCTTTGCCTTCAGCCTCTTTACGGTGCTGCCTTGTGCCGTCTTGATCAAGCAGCATTGTACAGGGCTATGAAGGCGTAGAGGAGGTAAACGGCTTCTTCAGTCTACGTTCCTTGAGCTGTGAATGAGTTACATTATTTCCCTGAACACAGCCTGCTGTTTTTATGGTAATGGTGCAGGACAAAATCAGATTGCTTAGTTTAATGTGGCAGTTACACAGTAGTGTGATATCAGCCATCCTAAAACTTTGGTGTCTCTTCAGTTGTTTATACCATAATTATTTTCATCCCTGTTCTTTCTTTCTTCTTTTTCTCTTTTTGTAAAGAACATTGAGAGAGTGTTGTTTGTTGGGAACTTCCTAAGAGTGAACACCCTCTCTATGAAGCTGTTGGCTTATGCCATGGACTACTGGTCCAAAGGTCAGCTCAAGGCACTCTTCCTTCGCCATGAGGTTAGTAAATCTACTCCTCATTCCCATCAGAGATCACAAATACAGTTTGAGTTGATTCCTAACTTCTGCCTTTTTTTTTTTTGCCGTTTTAAGGGTTACTTTGGTGCGGTTGGAGCCCTGTTGGAGCTTCTGCATCCATCCTAATTCACCCAAAGGAGTACCTGTCAATCTGCTGCAGAGACTGTTAGCACTTTAGACTGTTCCAAATCAGTTTCAGGGTGAGATGTTAATCAGTCACCCACCAGTTGCTGGTAAATCTTGTAAAGTTTGTTTGTAAAGTGGTGAAATTCATTTCTAAGTTTCTCCACACATCTGCTATTTTGGTCAGTAGATAAAAGTCTGTTTCCTGCCATGAAGTTGTACACAGCAAAGCTGACAGTTATTGTGTTCCGGACTCTGCAGGAATGAGCCACATTTGGTCTGAAACACCTCAAGGAAATTCACCAGGGTTGCCTGAAACACTTCATTTAAAAAGTACCTGTCAGCAGGCAGTCCTGTCTTGTTGACTTTCTTTAGTGGGTATCAGGTTCTGGGCCAAATATTTGCTATCATTTTGAACTGTGTATTTTACCCAAGGACCAGGTGGATGGAAGTGTTCATCAGAGTGTGATGTGTCTTGAATTTTCAGACAAAGATGGATTGTTTTAAATGCTGAGCATAAAAATATTTAACATCTGCTGCAAACCAAACATTTCAGTCCACTACTTTAAGAACTGTTACTGTTATAGATTTTATATGACTTTTAAATGATTGCTGCCTCAATGGAGAGTAATGTAGTACTCTTAAAACGCTTTTCCCAACTGAGGTTTCAGTGCTTGTAATGTCAGTGAACCCTGTTGCTGTATTAGGATATCTGCACTGCTCAGGTGTTCTTGAACCAGTGCATTCCTCTATGGGTACAGAGAAATATGAGCAATTAAATAGAAAAATATCACTGAATGTATTTATGAAGTACAGGTTAGGGCATTCTTCTGCCATATTTCCCCACATTTATGAAATGGGCATTTTAAAGCAGAAACTTGGCTGATTCCCACCAGTGGAGGTGTTGAACCCTGAGATCCCAAACCAGTTTAGGTTGTTCATGTTCAGTAAGCACTGAGATACAGAGGGTTTGAACTGAAACTCCCCTAATCGCCCTCGATTCCTTCTGGATCAATAAAGTATATATCTATTCAAATCACTACTCGTTCTGACAGTCTTCATGAGGCTTCCATTTTTTAGGTTGTATCAATGTTGAATACTGAACACTAAGAATACTGAAACACTGATGTTATTAGAATTTAATTATCTGTCCCATTTTAACATTTTATGTTTAGTAATCAGTCCATCCATTGATTATGGGACCATAATGTTAATCTACCTAATAAAGAGGTGATTTTCAGGTGTCAGTAACTAGAGCTGATGTATAAGCAAGCTGATTTTAAATGAAGTGCCTCACATGTGTTTGTATAGAATACAGTGTTCATCAATCCATCCATGTATTTACTTCCGCTTATCCAGTTCCGGGGCGGGCTGCAGCCTATTCAGTGATTTTTAAAGTCAAAACTGTTTCTCACGTTTTCTCTGTTTGCTTGTACAACAATTCAAAGAAAACTTTGCACTTTTTTGTAACAGAGAGATGTCACATTTCTTATTGAATTTCCCTATTAAATACCAACTTTACAAACTCTGTGTGTTTGTGAGTGCATAAAATAAACCAGCTAACTTCGTATAAATTTAGCCACTGGACGGCTAGCCTTTAAAATGGCACTTTTTATACTGCAGTTTTTATACTCTAGTACTGTACGGCATAACAAATACTGGGGGGTGCTGACGGGTGGCCTTCATTCTTGGACGTGGTCAGGTTTGCTTTTTCTAGTCTATGCTAAGCTAACAATAAACTACATAATCATCTTAAGCTAGCTGGTCTTTTAGCTTTTTCCATAAGTATGCCCAAGTTGCGTTTAGGGCCGCAGAGAATGTGGGATGTTTTGTTTTTCCACTATTTAATCTGACCAGCGCTAATTGCTGTGACAGAATAAATAAAAAACTTAAGACCAATGGTGTGGCATTACACAACAACTTCACCTTCAGGTAATTGTCAGCATATTTTATTGATTTAACACTAAAAGTATATTTTACACATTTCTGACTTAATTTTTGACTCCTCAGTTTGCTTTATTTATAGGAATATAAGAATATGTTTAATTTTGATAGCTGTGATAACTCAAATTTGGCAGTCTGGTCCGTGTCTAGGTCTTATCAAATACTGTATGGACAGCATGACTGGCAGCATCAGGTAGCAGAGCCATTACAGCTGCAACTGTCGATTAGGTCGCAGGACTTTAAAGCCAGTTGTAAATCTGCGGCTGACCTACGTGTCTGTTGAAGCCCACCTTGTGCGCTTCAACAGACACGTAGGCTCTGAGTGAAATGAGCAAAGCGGGTTTTTTTTTTTTCTTAAGTTACGAAAGGAAAGACATTCTGTTATAGAACCATCCATGAAAGAGTCAGTGTCTTTCCAGGGAAGAAAAAAAATCCAGCCCCCTTCAGTCCGGTAGCCTCCTCCTCCTCAGTTTAGGGCAGTTGCCAATTTATGAACAACAACGCTTGAAGGAGTAATTGGCTGAAGGTGGACCACTGCCCTACAAATGAAACCCGTGTCTGGTGGAGGGGACGATTTAGCACAAGTACTAGGATTTTATTCTTCTTCTGACTTTGGGTTCAGTTAATAAACTTCTGAACACAGCTCCCCCCCTCTCCATTAGAACCGCTGTAACCTCTGCATGGTGGCATCATAAGGTAAGACAGATTCATGATTACTCAGGTTTTTATTGAATGCTAATTTGTATATAACAGACTAGAGGCATACTTAAACCAAAGTATACATACTGTAAACTGTATATGAAAAGTGTGAGGCTGCATTATGTTTTACCGTCTGCGCCGGGGTATGTGCTGCCGGAGCGCAGAGTGCTGAAACAGGCTGTTTCTCTGAGCAGTTTTGGGATGCAGAATCAAACACTTGAGGAATGTTGCAACAGGAAAGATAAACAGTGACTTGGAAAATGAGTCTGTCCATTCACAAGAATCTTCCTGCGTGGTGTGATGTGCTGATGTGGATCTGGATTTGAAGAACCAGTTACTGAGATTTTTTTCTTTAACTTATTTGTTTTTACCGGAACCAATTTATAGTAAGAAACCCTTCATATATGGTAAATTAGTTGCAAGTTTAACGTTATTAACCAGAAAGTTACTAACTAGAATGATGCTTTGGATGCCAGCATGTGTAAATCCCATTTTGCTGGAGCTTATCTTCGCTCTTTTGTGGAACTACTGCAAATATTATATTAAGATATTAATAAACAGATTTTTGTTCAGAAGCATTTAGCAGACAGTTAAATGGGATTCCAGCTGGACTTCTTCCTGCTTCTTGCTTAGCAGTGAGGTGAACCAGAAAGCCAGCAAACCCAAACTGCACGATCTCATAATGTCCAGGAAATGTTTGGCCACCACAGATTTCCATTTTGTGCTACTTTATTTTTATTTGTTTGCGTCTGCTTCTGTAATTGAAACAGGCTTATGCCTCAGAATGCATCTTCCTCCATCCATGCAGCTTGCTGTGATGTGGCTCATGTCGACCGTTTTTGGTACAAAAGTCCCTCTAAAGTCAATAGCATGTTGCAACAAGGCAGAGAAATCTTTTTTTAGCCCGTGGAGTCATATCTGCCAGTTGATTTCAGTCCATGGAAGTACAGCACAGTACAGCTCTCTGCAAGTATTAGGAGATTACATATGTGTGTCTTCAGTGGGAATGTGGGCAAGAAGTGTTTCAGGGTAAGACTTTCTAATGACCGAGAGTATTTCAAAAGTTGTTTATGTGGGAGCGCAGGGCTGCGCTGATCCAGGGAACTGCTGCCTGGTTGATTTGAGCCTTTCACAAGACGTGATCCATGAGCACATTGGTATGGAGAGTGGCTGCTTTGATGAGGGCTGAGAGAGCGATAGAAACAGGAGGATGAGAAAAAGGGTGATTAGATCAGATACATCAGATACAGACCTTCTATAGAGCTTTATTTTTAAACAAACCTATCACAGACCCACTAGCTGAAAGCTTGGCATATCTCAGCATGGTGTGCACTGTGTCCTTAAAAAATCTGATGAAACTGAACAAGTGGAGGACAAAAGAAGAAGTGATTTTTCAGCGTGACAATGATCCCAAACACAGTGCCAATGCAGTAAAATCATACCTGGATAGAAAAATGCATAATGGCCTCCCCAGAGCTGGACCTCCACGTTACTGAAGCAGAAGATCATCTTAACATCCAAACATTCAAAGAAGAGCTTTGAATGTCCTTCAAGAAGCCTGGAGAACTGTTCCTGAAGACTGCTTAAAGAAATTAGAAGAAGGCTGCCTCAGAGAGTTCAGAATAAAGGAGGTCATACCAAATATGCTCATCAAAATTATTCAAACTCTGTGTTTGCCTTATATTCTGTATTTGCATTCATGTTTGCACGTCTCTGAGTAAATGTCCCGTTTTTCTGGCACGACATAAAGAAATGAAGGGCGGCTCAAGACTTTTGCACAGTACTGTATACTCCCTTTTACAATAATTGATGGCTCTCTCTTTCTCCTATACAGGAGGATTTTATTTAATGTTACCTGGACCTCATTATTAGAGTTAGATGCCACCCCTCTCAGTTCTGATAACACTGTACTAACCAAAGTGCTGAGATCTGAAAACATGGTTGTAAATGGTTTAAACTAAACTAGGAAGTTTAGAGTTAGCACATTTGAATTGGTGGCAAGAACAGCTCTTTATACACAAAAGCTATGTGTGTGTGTGTGTGTGTGTGTAGGAGCAGGAAGCAGTCTGAAAACTCTGATGGATGTTTACAACAGAGGCTAAAATGTTAGTGTTGGTCTGCCACATATTTTAGCTAAACTGTTACCTTGTTTACAACCTGCACTCTGTAATATTCTACACCCGTTTCCCAAACAGCTGGAACAAAATGGAAGTGATGCAAATTTTTTAGGTACTATATTTAATTAAAAGAAATACAAAGAAATATCAGATGGTGAAACCAAGAACTTTTTTATTTTTATTTTGTTTGAAAAATAAATGTTTGGTGTTAGCTTGGTGTCCACAAAATGTTGAGATAAAAGAAAAAGTTGTGTTACGTTAACTAACCAGGTTAATTAGAAGCAGGTCAGTAAAACGATTGGGTAGAAAAAAAACAATCCAGAGAGGATGAGTTCTTCAGAATCATAGTTAGGACGGGGAAATGGTTCCATAAATAAATATATTTTCTCAGTGTGAAATTGCAAAGAATTTAGGGCATCCTGTATACAGGGGGCATGGCCAAAAATCACAACTGAATAACCAAGATCTTCATCGCTCAACTGCTGCTGCATTATAAACAAATCCAAATCTGTAAATAATTGATACCACATCTTCTGGCTAAAGAGGAAATAGAGCATCTGGCTTATTATCGCCTCACATTTCAAAAGCCAGCATCCATGACCCTCTAAAGGTCCATCACTACACATGGCACGGCTAACCCGTGCGTCTGTGAAGGCATCATTAATGCTAAAAGACACATAATGCTGGCAGCCAAATAACATCCATTTCGATGAAGGCCATGGTAACCCTTTATGCACATGTTACAACAGCACGGCTCTGTCACCCACAAAAACACTGCAGCAAACAGTGTTTGAACTTCATTTCTTCTACCAGTTTGGTTAAAACAAAAACAAAAAAATTGAGAAAGGTTCAAGACAGAGAACACACCCACGAATAAGCAGCTAGAGACGGGCTGGCTGTGCCATCCAAAGCCTCCGCTGACCGAGCGTGGCCGTGTGTGTCCTCCCATACACCGTGAAACTGCACTGAGGAGATGTACTCAGTCTTAAACCATGTTTTGGCAAGGTTAGCTTAAGTTTGTGGTTTCCGTACAAACACGTCACACTACTGCATTTGTGTCTCTGGAGGAGCAGACGTCCACTCGCTAAAAACCTAGAAGGAGCGTGGCTGTCATGTTATCAATAGCAGGCCTACTGCCGTGCCCACTGAGCTGCCTACCAGAGATGTTCCAGAAAAGAGCAGAATGACATTTTATGAGCAAAATCTGGCTTTTGGTATCTAGTATATGAATATCAATAAATTTCAGTGTTACTAAAAATAGCATACAGAAAGTGTTTTGTGCAACAGAGCTATTGATTTCATAAATACAAACATTTATGTAGCCTTTGAAATCAGTTCAATCATAGGGTCATTAAAGCCTACGCGTATTGAAATATTTTCTTCTACCCCCACACATCACAATCGAGTATTAACCAGATGGTTTGAATCAGTCTGCTGGAGCAACTCGACACTCTTTAGCAGCGATCCTGCTTCCATGTGCTGAGCATATTTGAGCTCCACAGTGAGGAGCTTTTTTTTAGTACTAGCTGCAACTATTTAGAAAATAAACCGAAGGTGAACAGTTGTGTATAATGTGCTGTAAACACTATTGCAGGCGCACAGAGACTCTTTAAGGGTCATCTGGGGTCATCTTTTCAAGAAGGGTGTCTGAGTCGATGTAAAGGAATAGTTACAAGAGAAACTGGCTTTTATTTTTTCAGTGTTGTGAGAGTTGTACAACTCTCATAACTGTGTTGTTTTCTCTCTGGCACTGTGCTCTCTGTAAGAATATAAAATTTGTCTTTTGCCTTTCTTTATACGCAGCTGAAATAATGCATCAATCAAGACACAAGCAGCAGTTAGCGTTCGGCCTCCTGTTTGGGTTGTGGTTGCCTTGCTGTTTAACTCAAACTACACCGTCGAGCACCGCCACGTCAAAACCCACACTGACACCCGCACCGTCCCCATCCCCCCGGCCTGAGAGGCTAAAGGTCAAACTGGCTGGATATCCTCGAAAACACAACGAGGGGCGGATAGAGCTGTTCCACAAGGGAGAGTGGGGAACCATCTGTGACGACGACTTCACGATAGCTAACGCCCACGTACTCTGCCGCCAGCTGGGCTTCGTCTCGGCCACAGGATGGACCCACAGCGCCAAATATGGCAAAGGCCAAGGTTAAATACACTGTGTGACAGTCCATTTGTGTTTAAAATGAGCATGTTAGCATTGTCATTGTGAATAAGTAATGAAGTCAGTTAGCATTTAGCTCAGCCTCACAAAGCCACCATGTCCAGTCTTTACAAACTGTGGATTTCTCAAAGCTTCGAATAAATCAGATCCCCCTTCACTTCAATAAAACCATAATTAATAATAATACCTTGAAATTTTTAGGCGTTGAGCTATGCTGTGAAGAATTCACTGCAACCATTTTTGCCCAGAGCACCAGTGTCGCGACCAAGTGCTGCTTCCACCCGTGGGAGTGTGGTGGAGCGTCCCTAACAGTCTGTCACCTGTGTAGGAAAAATCTGGCTGGACAACGTTCAGTGTAACGGAGGCGAGAAGAGCATCGAACTCTGCAAGTCCCGCGGCTGGGGCAACAGTGACTGCACTCACGATGAAGATGCCGGTGTTGTCTGCAAAGACGAGAGGATACCTGGCTTCGTGGACTCGAATGTTATTGATGTAAGATACCAGAATATGTTTGAGAGAGATTTTGTCATTTTATTGTGATCAAAGTTATTTTCAGAGCTGATAAAGAAGCTGTGATTTGTTCTTCACAGATTATAGACTCTATAGATAAGGGTTAGACACGTGAACACCTCTGTGCAGCTCCACCTGTCGCTACCACACATGGCTCTGATTAGCTCTGTTCTATAACATGTGTCTAAACCTGCTGAAAGCAAAAGCTTGTCCAAGTGCATTCTCCTGAGGGGAAATTGTAATAAACTTGCCAGCTACAGTCAGTTACAGCTACTAAAATCTTAATTACAAATCTGGCTGTGATGCTCTGGTAGACTTAAAAGTAGGTTAATTTCACCATTTAACATGAATAAAGATTTAACACCGGGAGCCTCTAAGGACACGCTCATAGGTGCGATGCTGGCTGAGCTTTTTTCCAGCCCGTCTCTCTCTTCCAGTTGTGCTCTTTGATGTTGTTTGCGTAACTGAATGGTCCAAGGTGAACAAGGTTGGTCTGGTGACTCGTCTCCACAGGCCTGAATGATTGGATGGCGCGTCTCTGTTACACAGAAAGATTACATTTAAAAAGAGAAAGCTCATAAGAATAAGTGGATTTTCAGCTCTCTCCGTTTGCTGCTGTGAGTGAGGCCTGCTCAAATGTGGCATCCAGACTTTAATCTGTGACCGCAGCCAGATTTTTCTTTTCCAAAGAAACCACAACGGAAGTGAGTCAGTGCAACGCTGGCAATCAGAGTCACGTTTACCACTCACGAGCGGTTAGTGAGAGCACGAGACCTGAAAATGCTCTCTGCTGGAGCCCTGACTCACTGTGTAGTCTGTGCCTCTCATGCAGGAGAACTTTCATAAATAGTTCAGCTTTCATCCACATGATTCAGTTTCCAAGAGAATTCGATGTACCTATAAAGTCATGATCCTTCTTTTTCTGTTCTGCCAGGCACAAGTTGATGAGAACAAAGTAGAGGAGGTGCGACTCAGGCCTGTGGTTGCCATGGCCAAAAAGAAGCTGCCCATCACGGAAGGTGTGGTGGAGGTGAAGTACAAAGATGGCTGGGCACAGATCTGCGATGTAGGCTGGACAGTCAAAAACACCCGTGTGGTCTGCGGCATGCTGGGGTTCCCTCATGAGAGGAAGGTCAACAGAAACTTCTACAAGTAAGCGGATCGCATCAGTTTGTGAGGCTAAAGCTGCAACTGACAGGTTGTTACGAGGTGGCGAAAACGATCGCCAGGATATGAATCTTTTTAAACTCTCTGAAACAAAGCGAAGAAGCGTAGTTCTTAAAATATCAAACTGTAAATCGATAAGAAAAAGGAGAAGCAACTGCACATCCTATAAACGTGGATTAAATCATATTAGGCTTCCTGATCGCTCTTTTTCCAAGTTTATTTCTCAGTGCCAGCAGTGGGAAGCTGCCTGCTTGTAAACAACGGCTGTAACTTGCTCCTTCCCTCATTCACTTTGCTGCAGCCTCTCCGACATTCCCACAGTTTTAGCGCATAAAGCAAAGTGGCAACACTTTGACCAAACCTCAAGCAAGATCTTAATCTGTGTACAGTAAAGAGCAGACATTATAGTGACTGCTGTTTACTGCGGTTGTGACGGGGAATGTGTGTGTAGACTTACCCTGCCAGCGCTGCATGTGCTGTCTGCAGCACAGCTCGTGTGTGGAGCGCTGCAGCGTTTGTATGATTGTTCTCTTCCGTTTCTTCATTCAGAGGATGTTTTTGTTTGTTCAGCACAATCCAATTATCAGCAGGAAAAAAAGCACCACATTTGGTCTCAAATGTAGTCTTTTTTTATTGTATTTTTTCTTAATTGGGTATTTTTAGTGTGGATGCTTTTGTCAGAAAGTTTAGCACCTGCAGTGTTGAGTTCTTATGATTGTGATAAAAACCCTAATAGGTATTTTTTACTTCCAAAGCAAAATTTAAAGTCTATTCACTGTTTTCTTTTCATTTGAAAGCTATGTAGACTCTGGATGGAATAGGCCGTGCTGTGTTATATGAGAGCAGTGATTCCCTCCAGAATGACTGCACACATTCCTGGCTGCGCTCCATCCGAGGACGCTTTGCCCGTCCCTTGCAGACGGTTCACAGTAGTACGAGGGGAAATGTGTGTTTTCTCTCAGACGTGTGAAGGCTGAGGCTTTGGAGAGATTTGGGGTCAGAGAAACGGGGGTGTTGGTTGGTAAGAAAATGAACAGACTACAAGGACTTGAAATGAGTCAGTTTGCTCATATTCTGGTGATATTATACGAGTGTAGAATACTCATACTTCACTACTTAAAAATACCTCTGCAACAAAGCTCAAGCAATAATTGAGTTCAGACTGGCAGCAAAGTAAAACTCAGTCTCCGGTCTAACCTGATAGCAGCTGTGCTCATTACCAACTCGCATTAGCTGTTGGCTTAGCTAACATCTTTCTACACTTCCAAGTGGCAAATCTCAAGTAGCTGCTTCACCCTGTCTGCAGTTTCTGCTACCCATGCAAGACGCTTTGCAACCCATTTCCACCCCAACTCCTCCTTTGATGCTGACTCAGTCAGTGCCACAGTTAAGTTACTGATACTGATTTATAGGGAGTAAAACAATCCTATAAATTACATTATGTAATTCAAAAATGCCTTTTATTGTTAACTCTGCTTCACAGCTGTGATGCATGCTCTGCCACATGTGCTGCAGTCAGGTCTGAGAGTACTGCAAAACATGGAGTCAGCAACTCTCTGCCGGACAAACTATATGGCCTCTACGTTTCTAAATTATTATTAATGGCTACAGTAGCTTGTAGCTGTTATCGTACATATGTGTATGGGTGACTTTACAGAATGCCAAAAATGTTACTCACCATCGACTCTTCACTACCTGAACTAAATGTGTGACAGCCTGCGTGTGTGTTTGTGTGAATGTATGCGGCCAGTTGAATTGTGTGCTCGGATGCAGTTTCTCTCCTGCATGTGATGGAATTTGGCTGTCTCACTGTTACAGACGTCTGAAAAAGCGAGCAGCTGAGAAGGTCTCCAGGCCAAAGGTTAATGTTTCAGCCGGTGGAAGGTACACTGTCACAAGAAAACCCACCGCCCCGCCTCTGTCTGCACTCTTGTTTATTGTAGTTCTAGTAGTGGGGTTAGAAAATAACCACTTAGCTCCTGCTCTGAGCTAGTTGTCCCTTCCCCTCTCTCTAATATCATATTATTATATTGTGTGCAGCATGTGAATGGGTTGTGTATTCTACTTAGAACTCAGTGGTACCTTGTGTGAAGGTTTACTTTTCTTCTCATTTCTGTTTGTAACATGACAGCACAGACTGAGACTGACTAATTGGGAGCATGTTACATAAATGTTATATTTTCTATATCAGCACAAAGCTTTTCTAATGAAAGTGATCGACATTTCACAGTATTAAAACCTGAACACATAACAAAGATTTTCGTGATGCAGATGGTGTCAGTCTGTGCATTGTCAGTGGCATATTTGTTGTCATGCATCAGACCTTTTTAATCTAATGCAACAGCTGAAAATGCCGTTCTTCATTCTAGCATGCGTTTTAGAAGAGGCCATTAACTTTTCATCCTGGGTTCTTAAACTGAAGTAGTCACAGACATTAGACTGCAGAGTTCATGTAACAAAAACTGACCTGCATCTGATAGAATCTGCAAATAATTTACACTGTTTGTTTTATCCTGTTTTTTATCCTGGAGTCTGACTTCCTAATACTCACTGGTATGTGAGCAGCACATGTTTGTGCACGTGTTACATGATGCTTACACATGTTATGCTTTGCTCTTTAAGAAATTTAATCGTTACAGTGAATAGCGTGAAGGCACATGTTTTTTCTTCCAGTCAATAAATCTCTCAAAGGATCAGAATGCATTAATGTTTACGTTCCCTGTTTGTAGGTTTCAGTGCCAAATCCCAAATGTTTTGAAAACAGCTGATGAAGAGATAAAATTCTTTAAAAAGCTGGGCACTGTATTTTCAAGCATACATAATACTGTTGCTCATCTGCCTTCACACGCACGTGAACTTGAGTCACATCCCATTCTTAATCCATAGGGTTTAATATGTCGGCCGAGCCTTTGCAGCTATAACAGCTTCAACTATTCTAGGAAGTGTGATTCGTCACTCCGGAGAACACGTCTCCACTGCTCCAGAGTCCAATACCGGCGTGCTTTACACCACTGCATCTGAAGCTTTGCATTGTGCTTGGTGATGTAAGGCTTGGATGCAGCTGCTCGGCCATGGAAACCCATTCCATGAAGCTCTCTGTGCACTGAAGGCCACATCAAGTTTGGAGGTCTGTAGTGATTGACCCTGCAGAGAGTTGGTGACCTCTGTGCACTATGAACCTCAGCATCCACTGACCCCACTCTGTGATTTTATGTGGGCTACCACTTCATGGCTGAGTTGCCATCACTTCCAATCACTTCCACTTTGTTATAATAGCACTAACAGCTGACTGTGGAATAGTTAGCAGTGAGGAAATTTCACGACTGGACTTGTTGCACAGGTATCATCCTATCACGGTACCACGGTACCTATCACTGAGCTCCTGAGAGCGACCCATTCTTTCACTAATGTTTGTAGAAGCAGTCTGCATGCCTAGGTGCTTGGTTTATACACCTGTGGCCATGGAAGTGACTGGAACACCTGAATTCAATGATTTGGATGGGTGAGTGAATACTTGGCAGTATAGGGGATAAACTGCGATAAAGTCCTGTGAAAAACCAAGCGCACCCTATGATTCAGTAGCTTCTAAAATCACCTTTAGCAGCAATAACTTGAAGTATTTGTTTTCTGGATGACCTCGTCAGACTCTCACATCACTGTGGAGGAATTTTGCCCCACTCTTCTTCACAATGTTGGAGTTCATTGAGGTTTGTGGCCATTTGTTTATGCACAGCACTTCAATCAGGTTGAGGTCTGGACTTTGGACCTAGAATACTTTGGTATACAGAGGTCGACCTACAGAGAAGTTTATGGTCGACCTAATGACTGCCCAGGTCCTGTGGCTGCAAAACAAGCCCAAATCATCACCCCTCCACTACTACTGCTTGACATCTGGTATGAGGTGTTTGTGCTGTGTTTGGTTTTTGCCAAACATGATGCTGTGCATTAGGGCCAAACATCTCCACTTTGGTCTCATCTGTCCCAAGGACATTGTTTTGTGAGTCCTGTGGTTTGTTCAGACCTAAGCCATGCTGTTGTGTTCTTTTTAGAGAGAAGAAGCTTTCTCCTGGCAGCCCTGCCAAACAAGCCATACTTGTTCAGTCTTTTTCTAACTGCTCTCATGAACTTCAACACTTACCGTGTTATCTGAGGCCTGTGGCGTCTGCGATGTAGCTCTTGTGTTTTTTGCGATTCCTCTGAGCGCTGCCTGGTCCGACCTTGCTGGGAAATCCACTCTTGGGAAGATTGTGGCATTGTGTTAACACACACCTGAATGCTACAGACCGGCAAACTACCCAAACTTCAGCTTTAAGACAGGTGGACACACTTGCTGATTATCAGTTCATCGAGTGCATTTGATTAGCAGCACCTGGCTGCACACAGCCAGGTTCATTCCCATGGAAGCAGTTTTTCACTGCAGTGACTGTAAATATTGATCTTCTTTGAGGAAAACTTAACACTAATGCTTCCAGCAGAAACACTGAAACACACTAAGGTGTGTGTGTGTGTGTGTGTTTGTGATGAAAATTTACAATTTGCAGATTCTATTTGATTCAGTTTTTGACATTTAAAGTTTTTTTTGGAATAAGTAAGAAATTCTTTGAAAGTTAAAGAGAAACAGTTGACAAAACCCACCAACACAGAGCATGCATGCATGGCCTCTCACTGTATGTGACCTTTAATTATTAGACCTCCAGGAAACCGACACATCTGTTCTTTATGTGCCGCTCATCCACACATAAAGCAATGGCAATAAAAACCTCGAGGTTCACACTGAGTTTGTACTAACATATGTCAGTGACTGTGTTAAACGTGTGATACACTTTGAGCCTGAAATATGTGGACATACAAACTGTACAGCTATTTGTTCTACTTCTGTGGCAATGACATGGCCAATATCTTCACACCAAAATTATACACAGGAAAGGAAAAGTGTGCATATACTTTTGTCCTTAAAGTGTATCTGATCGTGTCAGCACTGATTAAATATGTCGGGCCTCCGTCCAAACTGCCCGAGATGTTATATTATTGTATTTCTTTTTCATTCCTTTTTTATTTAAAGTTTGTTCCAATGCATCCAAGAAGGATGTGCCTGGTTCAACTAATTTGTGTGGCCTTTGTACACTTTTACTGTGTGTTACCCCCAAAAATACAGTCTTTTATATATTATATGTTGAAAAAATAGCTCTACTAACATAATTAATGCATCATGTAGCCTTTGTTACTTTGTCACATCGCTTTCTTCTCCAAACTGTGACCTCTAACCCGTGTTTACCTTGCAGGAAGTTATCCAAAGCTAAAGCTATCTCTAAGCCTAAACAGAGCAGCCCTGGCAAAAGGTAATCTGAGACTGAAGTGGGGAAATTCAAGCTGTCTGCAAAGACCAGCACACATACTAATAAAGTCAGTCAGATTAGCCAAAAATGCTGAATTTTCCCCTCTTCAAAAATGGAAAAGCTAATCCAAATCAGATTCATTCTCTCCAGTATGCCCACCTGTCCCGCACACGTGGATGCTTACAGAGAATGACTCTCACGTACTGACATGAAAAAAGTAGAATCAGCAAGTTTTGTTTAAATATTGAAATTTTCATGTCATAGATGTGCATGTACCACATATGTGCCTGTGTTACGCAAACTGTTCAAAGATGTTTTGATAGTAAAGAGCAGTTTGGTGTTCTGCCAGCGGTAATGAGAGGAGAGTCAGACTGCTTAAAGTCATCTCCAGAAGATCCCACATGTCCTCAGTGGGGTTAAAGTCTGAGCTCAGTGGTGGCCGATCCGTGTGAAAATGTTGGCTTAAGCTCCCTGAACTGCTCTTTCACACTTTGAGCCTGATGAATCCTGGTGTTGTCATCTTGGAAGAAAGATCAGCTGAAGGAAAAACCTGGTCATTCCATATATTCACGTAGTCAGCAGACCTTATTTGTTGGGCACATAATGTTGCTGAACCTAGACCTCCAATCCAGTGGATGGATCTCACCTACACTATCATCCACCTGGTGACTTGTTTTTGGCACGGCATTATAGAGACTTTAAAGTCGTATTTATCCGCTCATCAAATTCTCAGCAAGACAGAATTATGTCTGTTTGCCAGAATGTGTCTTCTTTGTGAACCTGAGCGATGCTCATAATCTTCATATGTGTGTTTTTCCCGCGCCTCTGCTCCCTCCAGGTTGTATTTGGAGCGTCAGAAGAACTACTTCCTCCTTCACTCTGTGGCATGTACAGGTACAGAGGTCCACCTGGCAGCCTGCCCGCTGGAATTCAACAAGTCAAACACCACGTCCTCCTGCCCGGGCGGCACGGCGGCTGTCGTCAGCTGCATGCCAGGTCCGCTGTTCATGCAAAACAGCGGTTTGAAAAAGAAATTAAAAATTTCGGTAAAGCATTTTTTTTTTGTGAAATGATCGTAGACACCTGCTGGCATGGTTCAATAATATTATGTGTCTCTTTGTTTAGAGCAACGTGAGGCTGAAGGGAGGCGCCAGGGTAGGCGAGGGTCGGGTCGAGGTGCTGAAAGACAACGAATGGGGGACAGTGTGCGATGACCGCTGGAATCTGCAGTCAGCCAGCGTCGTCTGCAGGGAGCTCGGCTTCGGCAGCGCCAAGGAGGCTCTGACCGGTGCCCGCCTGGGACAAGGTGAAGACTGACATTTCTTCCCTCCTTGATATTCAGCAGTTAACTGTAAGGGGTGTTCAGGAACCACAGCAGCTCAGCCATGAAGTGTCGGACCACGTGAGGTTACGGAGCGGGCTCGCTGAGTGCTGAGGTGCACACTGTGAGGCGCCAACGCTCTGCTGACTCAGCAACCGCAGAGTTAACATCAGAACAAAAGCTATGCGGCAGGAGCTTCATGGCCAAGCAGCAACATTAGGTGTAATGTGTAGGTGGCCCAGAATATAGTGTATATACTGTATCTCAGGTTCCACCTATTCACACATTCCTCATTTGAAGCTTTTTAATAAGTAAAGGAATGCTACACATGGAGAAGGAAAAACTGAAGGAATGAGAGCTTGAGTTATAAATATACAGCTCATTTTCTGATGAAGTTAATATAATAATGGCCCGTTCTTGGTGTGTTTTATCCATTAATTCTCCCATAGAGTTCATCAGTGATTAAATAGCTTTTTTTAGTGTGTGTTTGTGATTTTTAAGTGGTACTCGGGCAGTTTTAGAACACAAACCTTTTTTTTCCCCAGCTGGGCCATGGATCACTTCATGTGACATGTGTCTTTTATAAGTCCAGCATGTGTCTGAGCCACCTGGACTCCACATGAGTAAATTAATCATAAGATGAAAATGACTTTTTCTGCCAAACTCTAAAACACAGTGCATGGACTTAAAGATGAGTGTACATTGCAAAAAATAGATTGTGATGAGTTGTGTTGTTAATGTTTTTTCTAGTCTTTTACTCGTTTCCTTGGCTGGTAGGAATCTCTTCAAAGTTGGCTGAAAGGCTGATGCGTGCCTCACTGAAGGCTGAGAACCCTGAATGAAGCAGTTTTTGTGTGTATGTGTGAAGAAATTCATCTCCTTGTGAACTAATTGTGCCAGCGTTAGGCTGTTTAAGGCACTGAATTTGTCCCATCCACACACATACACAGGCTGCACACAGCTGTTTGTAGATGAAATGATTCATTTGTGGCAACCTGAGAGAGAAAGCACCTGACACAGGTGTGCTGAAAACACAGTTAGAAGATGGGACACACTGTTATCACTGTTCCTGCCAAAAAGATGTGGATGAGTTGTGTCCTGAAAGAGTGGTGATTTGTGTGATTACACACAGCAGACATTCAGCTTGCCTCTGTCAGAGGTGACAGAGGCACACTATAGCCCACACTAAGCAAAGAGGGGCTCACAGAGCCCATTGTAGGGTGTCTGCAGAATTCCCTCTTGGGTGTCCAAAAGGGCAAAACTTCTGTGGGCCCCACATGGGCCAGTATACATGGGCCCCACATGGGTTTTCTTTGGGCAACCCCACTGTGGGGTCCCCACAGAGTTCCTTCTTTGGGCCCCAGAAGTGCACAACTGCTATGGGCCCCACACAGGCTGGTCAATATGGGCCCCATATAGAGGCCTCAAATGGCAAAACTGCTGTGGGCCTGCGTGGAATCAGTGTGGGTTTGCCCCGCCCACACAGCTCCACAATTCACCCATAGCAACCCACTGTGGACCCCACTGCTGCGCACACTATTGCCATCTTGGTGTGTTGAGCAAAGGGAGGATCTGACTGAGAAACCACGCAGCCACTGCCAAACAGCTTGACTCGATTGTTAGCCAGTGTGCACACTCTGGAGAACCCTCTTTTCTGACTCGCAAAATGACTATAATTCACATTTTATTCAGCATGACCTGATAATAGCGGCTGAGCCCATAAACTCATTAGAAAGATTTTTACTGAGGCTATAGAGTAAGACTTCCAGAGTCTTTTACCTGGAGTTGCTCCCTTCTGGCCAGTAAAAACACTGGCTGCACTTTTCAGACCCGGAAACTACGTCCATCTTTTATACTTTCTTAAATGTTAATCTACTAGATCTCTTATAACGGTATATACTCATGGCTCTGAAGGCCTGAGCAAAATATGTCTTGCTTATTTCAACTATCTTCTTATATTTTATTTCCTCCTTCCGAGTACGCTTCGTGCAGCTTCTTCGATTGAACTCATTCGGATCAGCTGTTCTGGATCCAGAGCAGCTCAGGATTCATCAGCTTTGTGAAACAGACCTCCGCACTGTGCTCAGACTCATGTCAGACCACCACCTGGCTCAGCGAGTCCAAGAAACATTCCTGAACGTCACTGAAGCCGGAAACGAGTGCTGCTGAAGGAATTCCTTTCACAGAAATGACTTAGTAGAATCACCTCATGGTCTGATGACTTGCAGTGATGGAGAGAGAATTTAGAGAGTAAATACCAAACAGGGTGGCGCTGACCGACATTATAAAATGAGCTGGGTATTCATTTCCAGAAGTAAACTGTTCAGCACTGTGTCGTTTGAAGGCCACGCAGAAAGAGACTACTTTACTTACCTTTTAATTCTGTATATTGTAACAAGCCAAATGTATTACAATAAACACCAGAAAATTCAAAGAACAAACTTTTTTATTTGATTTGGTCTCATGGACGATGTCAGCACTGCTAGTTTGTTTGGGTTACTTATTCATTTTTATTGGCTCAGCTTTTCTAAACCAGACTGAGCAGCTGTAAAGTGACCCAGATTGTTCTAATCTGATTTAAGATAATCTGATTTAACTGGAGTCGGGCTCAGTGGTTGCTACATACAGTATAAAGTTCTTGTACCAATTAAAACTTTTATGAAACAGTATCTGTCAAAAATGCTTTCAAATACGGTTTCCCATATTAATTATAACATCCATAACTGAAATCTGTTATGTCAGAAGCTCTAGCTGTATTGTGCGTTCAAGACGTTCTTATATACAGATGTAGGATGTGTCCTATCGTTTTGCTGTGATTAACTTGTATCAATGCAAACTTCAAATTTGCCCATTAGACAGAGCTCCCTCTTTAAGCTGCTGCCTGTCAATGCGTCTGTCTGTGTGTCCAGGAATGGGTCCAATCTACATGAATGAGGTGAAGTGCCTCGGCCAGGAGAAGTCCATCTGGGACTGCCCCTTTAAAAACATCACGTCAGAGAACTGCCAGCACTCAGAGGACGCTGCTGTTCGCTGCAGTGTGCCTTACATGGGCCTCGAGAACTTGGTCAGACCTGAACCTTCGTATTAAAATCTTTCATTTTAAAGATGTTAACTTGAGTATTTGTTGTTGTTTTATATGGAATTTCTAATATTAGAATTAGGGTTAGGGTTACTTTTCTAAACAGGTTGAATGAGTGCATCACATTTACAACCCCAGTTCTAATGACGTTGGGACGTTGTGTAAAACATAAATAAAAACAGAATACCATGATTTGCAAGTCCTTTTCAATCTATATTCAATTGAATACGCTACAAAGACAAGATATTTAATGTTCAAACAGATAAACTTTATTGTTTTTTTGCAAATATTTACTCTTTTTTCAATTTGAGGCCTGCAACACGAAAAGAATTTGCAAATTATCGTATTCTGTTTTTATTTATGTTCTACACAACGTCAAAACTTGGTTATAATTGGGGTTGTAGATTATGTTTCTATCCTGTACAGGGGGATAGGGAGCAGGTTGTTTTACACTGTTTCTTTCAGTGTCTTCTCTGCCAGTGTCTCTCTATCAGTAGAAGCTGCTTTAGTCTTCTCTCTGTGCACAATAGTGTGAGATGTAGAACTAACAATAAGGACAATCTCACATCTGTTATCAACCAATAACTCTGTACTGCTGTCACAAAAACGTTCATCGGTCTGCTCCTCAGTTACAGTTTTACATTTGTCTGCGTTGCATTGGTTTCCTTGTTGAGTTGCTGAAAAAGCAGATCAAAATTTATGTTTAAAAAAAAAATCACATTCATTTTTAAATAAGCTTTTTTCTGACAGCAGTGACCTCTCCTTAAAACAGAGTATTTCTGGTAGTTACACCTTGTATTTTACCAGATTATACTCCCCCATATCTCCTGTAGATACACACAAACGGCGGGATAAAAACTCCAGAAAATAGACTCAGACTTCTGACTGGTACTGTATCAAAATAAACCTTCAGAAAATTCAATCTCATCATCAGCAGTTAATTATGTAGCTTTTTCATAATGTCGTTTTGAATGTTTTTGACACCAGCAGAAGTTCTACCCCTGAGAAAGAGAGTTTTTATAAAACCCGGCTCTTGTGTATCTACGCTTTGCTTTGTGGTTCCTAACCCCTTGGTCTCACACAGATCCGAATCACAGGAGGACGAACCCGCTATGAGGGCCGTCTCGAGGTGCTGACCTCGGACCCTAATGGGACACAGAGCTGGGGTCTGATCTGTGGTGAGAACTGGACCACCAGGGAGGCCATGGTGGCCTGCAGGCAGCTGGGCTTGGGCTACGCCAACCAGGGCCTGCAAGTAGGTTATTAACACCACCAAGGACAACATTCTGCAGCGGAGCAAATTGTTGCCTTTATGACATATGGAAATATAAAATACTGTCATGTACACTCAGTAGCATTTCATTTTAGTTTGTATGGAAACTCTTACCTATGTTTTATCATGTGATAGTTTTTCTACTGATAAAAGTAGAACCTACATATTTTAGCTGCCCATGTTACCTAAAGGAGTTTTATATTTTGTGTGACTTTCCGTTTCCGTTTGAGCACCAAGACTCCGTCAGCTTAAAGTCTGCAGTGTAGTAAACTCCTGACATCCTCGAAAAATTCCAGCTGGTTTTCCGTTCCTGAGACGCTGGATCCAGCTTTTCTGGCAGCAGCTGCAGGGCTGTATTTATCGGCACGTAATCATGTGTCTGGCTCCGCAACTGAGGAGCTCAGCTCAGCACACACACACAGAGCAGTGTAATATTTGAAATGGCCACTGAGTGTGTAGGGCTTTTTATTTTTTACTTTTTTTTTTGGTGCATAAATGCTCAAATATATAACATTTTTAGTCCTTACTCACACATTGGTTAACATGTGCAGGTTGTATAGATTACACCTTAACTTGGTTGGCATATATGTTTGTAGAATATATTTGAGCATGGGTATGACAGTATGTTATCATTTCCATATGGGTAGATGTTCCTGTGTATGGAAAAACAACCTCTGCACATGTGAAGTTTCTAATCCGGCTCATAACCGCTCGGCACCGCAGTTAAGCGGTGACCTCATGTAGAAACTACGTCGATGTTTTCCTCGCCTAGAAAAGACTAACCGAACTGCTGCTTCAACAACACACTTTCCACTGCTGGAGGATCTGATGTGAACACTGATAGGTTTAGCTCAGACAGTTCAGAGGCAGGACAGGAAGTGTGTCCCCTCACTGACTCCCAGCAGGACAACTCCACAGATCCGGATAGTGGGCGGCCGGAGCAGTTATGAGGGCCGGGTGGAGGTTCAGGTTGGGTCCAAGTGGGGCACAGTGTGCAGCACAGGCTGGACCACAAAGGAAGCCATGGTGGTTTGCAGGCAGCTAGGGCTCGGCTACTCCATGCATGCCATCACTGTAAGTAGGACTGAAGACTGAAATCACACCACAAGCGAAACATACACAGAAATAATAACAGTTAAAAAGTTTTAAAGCTCTTGATTAGAATTAGAACATATTTTATATATTAAACTTATTACTGATTGGATGTAAACAATAAAGAGTTTAGTTCAAATTGTGCTTAAAAATGATATTCATGCAGAGAGGTATATCAGCTAAAGCTATTGGTGCACCAGAATTTTAATCACTAAGCAGAAAACCACAAGTAAAATACAAAGGAGTTCATCTTTAACTGCAGCAGTAAATGTAATTCTTTGGTGTCAGTCTCCCAGAATCAAAAATGACACTGTTACAGAGGCCAAGGCTCTCATTTCTGCACCCACAGAACAAAGTATACAGGGTAGGACTGGCTTTTTTATTCTTTGGCTTCTGTCAGATGTGCTACCACACTGGCTGAAGTAGAAAAGTGCACAAAAAAATGTACAAACTTACAAGGTTGTGATAATAAATTGTCTCTCACAGCTAATGAGGTAGATTTCCACTTTCAGCACTGAAGAATGACACGTTTTCCAAAGACTGTCTATTGCATATAAAAACTCTGTATCTTTGATAGCTGTTATATTTAAGTGGAAGGGTTTGATTAGGCTATAGTGGCTTGACGGTGAGCCCTGCAGAAAGACTTAGCATCTGAACAAAGTGATCATAAAGTCAGCGTTACACTGTGTCCTCATTCAGGAGCCAAAAGTGAGTCATGAACATCTGCTTTTCAGCGTGTAATAGCGCACTGAACTCTCTGCAGCTCTGTTTGTGATTTTTGTCCTGTGTGTGTTTGTCTTTGCATGCGTGCCTGTTTGCCCTTCCTCTTTAAGGAAACCTGGTACTGGGACAGCAGCAATGTGACAGACATGGTGATGAGCGGCGTGAAGTGCACGGGAAGCGAGATGGCTCTGAGTCAGTGCCAGCATCACAAAACTTTCAGCTGTCAGAAAGCAGCAGCAAAGTTTGCAGCGGGAGTCATCTGCTCAGAGAGTGAGTGACAGTAACGGAAACCAGAGCTTTGTGCTGCAGCGTGATTGTTCATATTGCCGTGAATCAGCAGCAGTGAACTGCTGTTGACCTAATGAAACTCTGCAGCCTTAATACAATCAAAGCCCAGAGAAAAGACTAAAAAAAGTGCAACATGAACCCGTTAACCTTTGTTCACAGACGAAGATACAAATATACTCTAGCAATATAACTCCTAATCCTCCTTCTGTGTCCAGCGGCCTCCGACCTCGTCCTGAATGCCTCTCTGGTTGAGGAGACGGTTTACATCGAGGATCGGCCTCTGCACATGCTCTACTGCGCTGCAGAGGAGGACTGCCTGTCTAAATCGGCTGCGAAGGCCAACTGGCCGTACGGACACCGCCGCCTGCTCCGCTTCTCCTCTCAGATCCACAACATCGGCCGGGCTGACTTCAAGCCAAAGGCCGGACGGCACTCGTGGGTCTGGCACGCCTGTCACGGGTAATGTCATCTTTTTAAACCAGATCTCTTATAAAAAAGAAAACATTAATGTGTGATTAAAGGATTAGAGATTTTAAGGCACAGAAATAAACCCCAAAATCATTATTATTTACTTAATCTCTTTTTTTTGGTTTGATAATAGCAAAAATCAGTTTTAATGATGTAAGTCTAACCTCAATGATTGTGACTGCAGAGTCTCAGTGGACAGGGCTATAGTGTGAGTATTGTATGTGTGTGATTTCCTTTAACCCCAGTCCCCCTTCTGTGTTTTTGTTTAGTCTGTGAGCAGCAAAAATGTGCTCAGACTAGCAGAAAGAAAGCTAGAAGGGCTGCTTATGTCTGCTACTGTGAAAGCAGCAGAGGACAAACTGTGTTTATGCAACAACATGACTTGTGGGAACTATTTACTAAATGTTTAGGCTTCGGGGGTGGGTGCTCACAGGTCCTATATCTGAGAAAACATCAGTGGAAGAATGATCTTCTAACTTGTGTGCGCTTTCATCATTTTGTCAAATATACAACATGTTAGAAATTCCCATAAAGTCGTCTTATTATCATCATATAGACTTTGAGATTTAAACAGCTATGATCGTATATTTCAGCTAAATCAGTCATCAAAGCTTTTAAATATTTAATATACATTTATACGTACTTTTACATTTTCTTCTTTTTATATTAAATACAGCCACTACCACAGCATGGATATATTTACCCACTATGATCTGCTGAATGCCAATGGCACCAAAGTGGCAGAGGGACACAAAGCCAGTTTCTGTCTGGAGGACACAGACTGCCAAGAGGGTCAGTCTGAAGCGCTTTGCTTTTTTTGTCGCACCGGTTTGCTCTGAATTTACCAGAACGTCGGTCGATGAACTTTTGCACTGCTCGGCTGGTCTTTCACACACATCTCACTGAATCCTTCTCTTCGTTTGTGGAACTCAGGCATTTCTAAACGATATGAGTGCGCCAATTTTGGCGATCAGGGCATCACCGTGGGCTGCTGGGATTCGTACCGTCACGACATCGACTGTCAGTGGATTGACATCACAGACGTCAAACCTGGAAACTACATTATGCAGGTGAGCCTGTGGGGCTCAACTGGTGGAACCTCTTTCATTGGGTTAAAGTGGAGTGGGGTCGTTTTGACTGTTGGGTTTTCTCTCTAATTACTGTAGGGTCTTTACCTTACAACATAAAGCGCCTTGAGGGTGACTGTTTGTTGTGATTTGGCGCTATATAAATAGTAGTTCCAGTGAAAGGAACTCTGAATGCTTCAGCATACCAAGACATTTAGGACAAGTTCATGCTCCCAACTTTGTGGGAGCAGTTTGGGGACGGCTGCTTCCTGTTCCAACATTTAAATTCTACTATAGAAGAAAATATGAGAGCCATCTTTAGAGCAACATTGGCCAAATGCCACGTCTGCTCTCATCCATCTTTAGAGAATCGGGTTTACTTTAAAGGACAGACTTGAAGACATTTTCAGCTCCTTCAAGAAAGCTCTCATGAAGTCAGAGCGGACACTCGGGTTGGATTTTGTCGTCATCCTGTGTTCTTGGTATTTATTTTGGAGCATACAGTTTTTCTGTCTGTAAAAACAACAGAATAAAAAGTGTTTCTTTCATATTTCTCCTCTGCTCAGGTTGTGATCAATCCAAATCATGAAGTGGCCGAGAGCGACTTCACCAACAACGCCATGAAATGCAACTGCAAATATGATGGACATCGGATCTGGTTCCATAACTGCCACATTGGTAAGCAGTTGAAAACAGCAAGACTGCCAGATGATGGTGTTAAAATGTACTTTTACTGGAATCTTTGACCATTTCTTAATTATTTTTATCTCCCTACAGGGAATGCACTGAGCGAGGAGGCAGAGAAGAGATTTGAGAAATATCCCGGACAGCTGAATAACAAGATTTCTTAATCGCTAGTAGCTTCACAGCAACATAGACACCAAAGTAGGGGGTGCTGAATGAAAAAACATCGACTCACTAACTCAGAAAGACACAAACATTTTGTCTTCAGGTGCTAAAATGGATCCCCACCACACATCTCTGATTTGTAGTCAGTGAAACAGCGAACGTGTGAATTATTTTACTTGAATATTCAAGTGGTAATTTCTCTGTTTTTCTCTGGACTCTTCTGTTCGAAGCTATGAGTGATGTGTTTTTGTATTTTTATGACCATAAAGAGAAAAGCTTCAAGGTTTGGGGGATTTTTTTTTTTTTAGCTTTCAGCCATCTGGTTTCCAGAGATGGTTTTACACAGCTTGTTGAAATAATAACACCAGCCTTCATGTTTACAGTATTTTGTGAATGTATTTATTGCCAATATTGAGGTACTAAAGAAAAATACTGGTTTGATAAAAAGTATTTTAAGTTTTTTGGAACCAGTCTGAAGCCATCTTTAGCTTTAGCGTTCGTGCTAACTTTAATAATCTTTCAGAGATGGAGAAAAAAAAAGCTACAGTTACGGTTTAGATTTGCTGTATGTGCTTTGATGTAATCACACCTGCTGCACCAAATAAAACAGAACGTCTGAGAGACTCGCTGGAGCAGAAATGATTCGCTGCCACATTATTGAAGCTGTAAAGCAGCAGTTTTCAGTCTGCTACTGATTCAGCCACACGGGGAACAAAGAATTTAAAAAAAGAACATAGTTTGGTGTTGCAGAAATAGCTGCTCTCCGCTGTTGTATCACGCCGGTATATTTACTTTTCCCGCAATTATTTTGTGGCGATCTGGACCGCTGCTCCAAGGTATGAACAGAACAATAGCACTTTTGTTTCGGTTCCTCGCACTGAGCCAGCAGCTGACTGTACAAATCCAACAATGACCTGCTGCAGTGGTAAAGAGCCAGAAACACTCAGATTACCATGAAAGATCCTTTTGATTTAATATATGGTGGACATCTGGGGTTTTAAAAGATTGTCTGTTAGCCTAAACTTATGTTACAAACGCAGACAATCCCTAGATTTTCCAGGACACCCCAACACACACACACACACACACACACACACATCTGGCTGAAAACCAAAATGATCTGCAGAGCTGATGCACTGTAAACGGGTTTGATTGCTTGGTTAAATTAAAAGAAAATCTGGTGTGTTGACTGGGACAGAGCTTCAATGCAGTTGTCGGTTGCGTGGCTGCTAAACCCAGAGTTCAAATCAATCCACTGCTAATCTCAGTCTTCCTGCCACAGTACAACAATGCTGTTACCCTCATTTATGAATCAACTGTGTGCACAACATTGCACCAGCTAAGTTAGCTGTAGAACTAGATTGCAGCTATTTGTAAGAAGCCCCAAATGTGATTATTTAATCACTTAATGGTCTCTATAATGTGACAAAATAGGGAAAAGAATGCTCATCACAGCTTCCTAAACTTTAAGGCAGCGCTTTCAAATAACTTGTTTTGTACACCAACAAACCAAACCACAGAAATATTCAGTTCACAGTGTGATATACATCAGGATTGCACCGAAGCAGGTGGAACCATAGAAGGTTTCTGCTTAAAAAGGATAACAGATTATTATGTGTGATATTGTGGAGACTTGGTCTGAAAATGAAAGTATTGGAGCTTAATTATTCAAAGGGGATGAATGGATATAGATGCATAACTTCCTCATCATTTTGTACACTCTGTGAATGCAGCATGAGGACAACAAATTCTAATAAATCACAAGGAAAATCCTCTAGTTTTTCAACCTGGCTTTTACCAAATAATGAAGGGTGTACCCTGCGTTTACATTTCTTGTTATTGATGGCCTTTTCATGCCTAAGATGCACACCTGGCCTAGCAGAAGAGGATTACACCGGTTCAGCAGCACATTGTCACACATAAGCTGGTTGATGTTCTATTGAGTAATCAGAAAGGCCGCTGTACTGTCCTTCCATTAATTGATGCTTCAATCTTAAATATAATCAATCGGTCTTTATTAGGTGGCTATGTCCCGCAGGCTTTTGAGGTGGCAGTAATTAAACCATCACTTAGCTAAATTATAGACCAATCTCCAACCTTCCTTTTCTCTCCAAAATCCTTGAAAGAGTAGTTGTAAAACAGCTAACTGATCATCTGCAGAG
>JAVDPK010000881.1:475446-491803 GCA_034780415.1 Cichlasoma orientale | reverse complement strand
GTAGTGGAGTAAAATTTGACCACGAGTATCAGTACTTTTACTTAAGTACTAGAGTTGAGTACTTTGTCCACCACTGGCAAAGACTCATGCAGACTGATGGCAACATGTTGGCAATATGTCTGCATTTATAAACAATAAATAAAACGTTTTGGCTGATTTGAACGTTGTCCATCTCACAAACGTGTCGCTGTCCAAACACTGAATGACACATAGGTCCTATTGTCCATGCCTATAGTTTTCCTTTGACCTTTACCTTGAGGTGAAGGTCACCAAGATTAAAACTCATCCAAGATTTTTTAGTAGATGCATCTAATGGTGTGAATTTAAACATCCCCAGTGGCAACATTCTCAAGTTATCACATTCACAAGATTTTCAGAAAACCTGACCTCTGACCTTGACCCAATTATGGCAAAAATGTAATCAGGTGATCACCGGACATCTTTCGTGCACATTTGGTAGGAATTAGATTGCTGTAGTTTTGCTGTAATATTGTTAACAAATAAACAGACCAAAAACAGCACCCGTTCCCTCTCTGAGAGCGGGGTAATGAGATAGCAATCATTTGAAAACCTCTGACAATCTCTGTGAGAGTGACTGCACTTAGTCCAAGTCAGACTGCAACTGTTTGCAGAAAGGATGCCTCCTATCAGGCAACCTGTGTGAGCGCACTGTGGTCAAAAGTTGTTGTGAGTGTGCAACAAAATCAAGCTCTGGGCAAACATTTAGTCACCACAAATTACAGGCGGCCACAGAATGTGAAACAATTCAATGAAATCACCACAGATTGTTTTGTTTTTTGAGATGGAAGGAGCTTGCTGTTGCAGTCCTATTTTTATTTGTGTGCCTGAGCCATCAGCTTGCTCTGAATTAGGAGGCAGTTTTGCTCGGCTAACATTATCTCAGTATGGTGGTGCATGAGATGAGCCTTCTTGTTAGTAGTATTCCCAGAATATTTTAATATGTTTAATAAAATATTGATAAATAGATATTTGGTGTTTCTGTATTGATACACAATATCGCGATACTATTGATTCTTTCCCCCACCCCTAATGTGCATCTACCACTGTGCAGCTTTGGATACCATTGTACCCACACCATTCATCAGGTTAAGGCACAGTGCATGTCAGAACAAACACACAATTTAAAGGTTGGAAAATTTGGATGTGATAAAATCGTAGTAGTTGCAAATGTATCCATCACCTAACTTCTTACACCAGTGGTGGAATACTGCAAGTACTCAGAAATAAAAGCAGCATGATCACCCTGCTGAAATAAAACATTGAGTTGTATTTCAGTGGAGTACAAAAGTACATGCATTAAAATATACAAATTGACTGTGTTAACTCATTTTAATGTACACATTTGACTGAAATCTTTAACTCTTTGATTAAAAACAGAGTTCTCATAGCAACTTTACTTCCTCAGACCTGTGATGTTAACCGATTTGCATATTGGGATCAGATTTAATGTCATGCACAGTCAAGGTAACAAGAACGCATTTTAATACCATGGTTCAACATAAAGAGCCTGCATCAGTTATCATCATGTAGCCGATACAACCAGATACTGACCGTGTAGCTGTCCTTAGCCTCCAAAATGAGCAAGAAAAATGAAGTGCAGTTCTTATGTCATTTTTATCCTAAACTGTTCAAAAAGCTTCAGTACTGTTTACATTAATTTACTCTACAAATCAAGACAAATGCCAGTAATGATTTACATGTTGTGGTACATGACATAAAGGAGACACGAGGAAAACAAAGGCCGTGTGACCTCATGATGACACTGTCAGGTCCGGGCGTAAGCAGACCTTCTCATGCCACACTGGAAATTTAAAAAATTATTTCTCAGTTTCAAGGTCTTAAAAGTCCAGAGCGAGTTAGACCAGTGAAGCCGGACCGGAAGTCCGGACCGCAACAGAATGACGTGCGTGCGCCGTCCTTCCACTCACAGACCGGCCAGTCGTTTCACTGCACCGCCGTCTGTTTGACAACTCTCCCTTCTTTGTCAATGGCAAAGTTGTAATTCTTTGGACTGTCCAGCGCCTCCTCAATTCGCTGATCCAAGTTCTCCATGGTGATGAAGTTCTTTACTTCCTCCTGGAAGAAGATGAAAGCAAACATTAGTTTACGTCAGTGGATCAGGATCAGTATTTGGAGGCAGCAATCCCTACCTGCAACTGCAAAATCTCCCTCTCTTTTTCTTTGATGAATTCTTGCTGTTCCTGTTCCCGCTGAATGGCAGCTTCGATCTTCTTATGCTGAGCTTCCTCTGCTTCCTTCTGAACCCTCAGGATTCTGGAAGGATATCAAATCACTTTTAGAATAAGACAAATTCCATTCTGCAAATCCCACGTATGGAAATAAGGCACAAAAAGAGATGTATTTTCATCCGGTCTGCTCACCTGGCTTTGAGCACGCGCAGGTTCTCCTCATTGTTCCAGGCCATCAGGGCACGGTGCTCCTCGGCCTCCTGCCTCACTCTCTCCGCCGCCTGGGTGCCCGTCTCCTCCTCGTACTTCTTTCGCAGAACCTCCTCCTTAAACTCCAAACTGACAAACACAGAGAAAACTAACTATTCCAATCACACTGTGTGCTAACGCCAAATCTAAACAGATATAATTTATAGTCTTTAAAAGAGGACAACCAGCTGAAACCAAGCATTTATGTTTTTATGTTTATGGAGCAGTTTTAGTCACAAAATGGTGTGTAAGAGGTTTAAAATGAACTATGCAATTACGCAATAATGTTATTAGGAAACTAATATTAATTATTAAGTGTTTGAACTAATGTTGGAGAAATGGTTTAAAAAGCTGCAACATCAGGGGGGAAACAACCAGTGGTTTACACGTACCGGAGCGCCCTCATGATCAGCTGGTACTCCGTGTATCTCTCCTTGAGAACCACCATCTCCACCGGATCGACGGGGGGAGGCACTTTAATTCGCCCCTCTTTGGACTTGGCTACCGGGTCGGTGCGGGACTTTCGGCCCCGGACAGCCTCCACGAGCACGGCGCTCCTGGGCGCTAAGAGCCGGGCCGCCGGGACGCTCCTCCCGCCGATCACCTGGAACATGTCAGCGTCGAACTGTGGTAACAGGTGGCGATTCCTAGTCTCTAAATGTAACGCTTATTAAAAAGCACCTGCCGTCTGGGTTAACATTGAGGTCCAAATGTTATGGACATAACGCGGCAGCCATCTTGTTACCCTGTGACCAGCGGAAGTGATTAGCAAAGACCGAGCTGCGCTCAGTTTACTGACACCTGGCGGTCAGCGCGAGGTATTTGTAGCAGGGACTTTTTTTTTGTGGAGGTATACAAGCAGAGTTTTATTGTATCACAGCGTATTTAGTACTGTAGAGTAAATTAGTTGTAATAAGCTATTGTTAGTTATCTATATAGCTAACTGCTATATAGGTGACTTTATATTATTTTATTCATTTGTATTAACTTCACATTTTGCAAGTTTAGCTTCCTCATAAATGTTTTCTCTCTGTGTCTCATAAGAGACCACAGACTTGTTACATTTAAATGTTTAATGAAAATGTAAAATTGCATGAACTGAAAAACAGTGTGAGGTAAAAACACCAAAGTAGATATTTCAGAGCCGATATAGTTTATTCCCCGGCAAACATGTCAGCAGAGGAGAAGCCATTTATTACACGCATAACCAGAGCCCAGGAAGTGATGCAGGCTCAAATGAGTATTATTTGGTACACGTGTTGTCTTCGTGATAGGATGGTAATCGCTTCTGTACACCCTGACACTGAATTCCTCTTCAGACAGAAACACATTGATGATAACCTTAAATGCTGGCTGTGTAATGTTCCTCCTCTCTGATTCTTGCACTTTAAAATTATTGGGTTTTTTTGGTTCACCTAGTGAAGTGCATGAAATGTTGTAATGTTATAAACAGATGCTTAAGTTATAGAGTCCCACTGCATTTTAAAACTATGCGTATTGTGGCTTTTTCAGAGTTTAGCGGCAGGATGCCTGCTGACATCCCGCTGACTGATGATCCTGCTGAGGCAATATATCAGCACATTGCAGCTCGCCGGGAACATGGACGAATGGGAAATGGTGCAGTGCGCTGTGTGTGTTGGTGGGTGACGCTGAGAGCTGTAAGTAAAGAGAACTTTGACAGAATGTGGTCTAAAGTGTGACACAAATTTAAAAAAAAAAAAAAAAAACACCTGGTCTCAGGTGTTGCGGTAGTAGTTGCAGTTTCTGTTTGGTGATAACCTTCATGTAAGTCTGCGTTCCTTCTTAACTAAATCTGCTTAATTTCTTCATTAGCTCTAACCATAAATCAGTCTGAGCAGAGATTCTTTTAATCATACATGTATGTCTTTAATATTTTACAAAACCTAAAATAGAGCTAAACGAGCCATTATTTTAGGCACATTTCTGTCACTAGTGAATGATGTTTAGCTCGGTAAATTGTTGTGAACTGATTAGAAGTCTTACTGACTGTGACCAGAGTAAAATGTCCTTGAAAAGGCGTTAACGCTTCAACCAGAGTGCCTGAACAAAATATGAGTTTTGGCCTGTTTTAAAATCTATTTGGACCTTACCCTCTGAACAAAGAAGCATATTAACTTGCATCTGGGCCTAAATTGACACTATAATCGATGTCAGAGTGTGTGCCTCAGCTTTTCATGCCCTAAATATCCTTATGGGTGCGAAGCCAAAAAAAATCTGAAACGTGCTGCAGGTGTGTTATATGTTTATTCAGCTTGTTGCCGGCTGTTACAGGTGCACCAAGTGTAGTGGTGCAGACTTTGCATTACTTTCACAGATGTAAAGCACCGTGTAAATCTACGATCAGCAGACACACAACAAGGAGCTCCTGCAATTATCTTCCCGTTTCGATGTTTAGCTGTGAATGAACTAACAGGACAAAAGAAATTTAGTGTAGACAGGCTCAGAGACGCACTGCGCGATCATAAGGAGGAACCAGTAACAATTAGTCTTCCACAGCATTTAAATGTCCACAATGGTTTTACTGAAAAGTACGAAGACCCAAATTCACTCCGACTTGCTGCTTACAGCTTTTGCGTAGACGTCAATGCAGAGGAAGATGAACTAAAAAAGAACACAAATGAGTCTCTAACGCAATGAAAGTAAATTTTTAAGGTTACTGGTTCACTGACTACTACGACTACTACTACTACAAAACCAGGGATGCGGGACGTTAATTGGTTGGAAGAGTTCCTTGTGGAAACTCGGCTCAAACACAGATAAAATCCAAGCACTGAGAGTTGTAGGAGTTTTTTTTTTTTTTTGTCCTCATTCACAAACAATTGGTCAAGTGTTTGCACAGTGAGGGTTCAGAAAGGGTCAGATGGTTAACTCTACCTCTTGGACTTCATACGTGTCTGGCAGAGAGGAACTCCGCCAAAACAACACGGCTGTCCGGCACGTCTATGTGACTAATGCAGTGCAGCCACTCTGCCTTCGAGTTGATGTGTGGTGTCAATGTGTGTAGAAGAAGGGGGACTTCTGGTGGACCTCTTGTTTAGCACAAGGGCACAGCGGTCTTGAGAAAGATGAGCTTCGGTTTGCGGTTTGGTTTTGGGGGGATTAAATGAATTTTGTGGGGAAAGGGGGGGAAAGGGGAGGGAGGAGCGTTAAAGAAATGAGGGGGAGAGAGGGGTCATGTTAGGGAGGGATTCTCAGGATGTTCAGTTCAAAGATGAATGGGAAGGGAGAATTTAGATTTATGCCCGGATCGGTGGGATTTAGGTTTTTAATTTAGAGCAGGAAGGGAAGGGTACGCCAGACGAATCTCCTCCCCCTCCAGGAGTTTCCTGTGAGGTGAAGGAAAACAGATTGTTACTGTTTATGAATACGTTGAAGTAAGGAGAAAAAAAAAACCAAGATTAAGATCATGAAGGTTTACTTAGGACAAACACTGCTGGTGTATATGAGCCTGCGTCTCACCTGTACGCTGCAATTTCAATGTCAAGGGCCATCTTCACATTGAGAAGGTCTTGATACTCTCTCAGGTAGCGCGCCATTTCCTGCTTAGCTTCAGCAATGTCCCGCTCCAGTTCGCTTATCCTCACCTGTAAAACCAAAAACACAGTTCAGTTCTCAGTTCAAATGTCACAGTTACTAACTGTGTGTTTGCAGCCTTGACGTGCTCTCCCATTTTATTCCGGCTTTAACCTTGCAGATTTTCACCTGTGCTGTGAGCCTGCCATTATTTCCTGCTGAGCAGCAGAGCATGACGAAGGTTAGTTGCTGCAAACAATACATGTACATGTCATTTTGTAGATGAAGGAAACTTTATTTCTTCTTTCTGTTTCTCTGCTTTCTGAGAGTCTCCTTTAATTTTAGCTGCACTAGTTGACCCTGTAACAGAGTAAACACCATCTTTCAGAAGAAAGGCTCTAAAAATAGCCAAAAGAAGAAGAAACTAAAATGCATATTGGAGAATAAGGCTGGCCACAAGCGACATTCCCCCTGTGCAGGCCAAAATCCAATTGTCCCTAATTCCCCTGGTTCTTTGCCTCACCTGGTACTTTGCAACCTCCTTCGCCTGCGTTTCTTCCAGATCCTCCAGTTGTTTATTCAGGGAGTCGATGACATTCCGAAGGGCCTCAATCTCCGAGGAGCGGGACTGAAGCAGTCTCCGGTACTCCATGGTCTCCTCCCGGATGGCGTGTACGGCCTCGTTGTTTTTGCTGGCCATCTCCGCCACACTTGCAAACTTGCTCTGGTACCACTCCTCGGCGGCGTGCATGTTCTTGTGTGCCAGCCGCTCGTACTGAGCCCGGATGTCTCGCAGCGCGGTGGACAGGTCAGGCCGGGACACCTCCACATCTATGCTGATGTTAGCCACCTGCAGCTGGGCCTGCAGCTCTGCTTGCTCCTCTGCAAAGACTTTCTTCAGGAACACCATCTCATCACACAGGGAGGCCACAGTGGCTTCTGCATCACAGTTGTAGACCACAGCTCTGCTCGCCTCCTCTTTGGCCCTCTGCAGGGCCTCCTCAGCATCCATACGCCGCCTCGCCTCATCCTCATAGCGCTCCTTCATCTGCTCATACACATCACGCAGGTAGTCCCTCTCCGCCTCCATCCTCATCTTCTCCCCGTTCTCTGAGTCAATCATGGCCCTCAAACTCCGCGCCTCCCCTTCATAGAGTCCTTGCAGACGGGATGGGTCATTCTGCCGCCTCTTTAGCGCATCTAGCTCAGCCAGCAGGGCTCGGTTCTGCAGCTCCAGGTGCCTCACCTTCTCAATGTAGGTGGCGAATCGGTCATTCAGGTCCACAAGCTGTGCCCTCTCCTGTGAGCGCAGGCCCAGCAGCTCTGTGTTTAGAGAGCTGGCCTGAGCCAGGTCCATCCTTTGAGATCCATCTGGGAGGGAAGAGGAGGACATTCTTAGGATCCTCTTCCCAGATGGAGGAGCTCGTGAAGAAGAGTAGAAAGAGGAAGACATGGAAGATTTGGTGGTGGTTCGGGAGCCTTTGTAGCTGTCCCAAGGGCGGCGGGTGGAGTAGAAGGAATCGTAGCTCATGATGACTTTTTGTTGTGGATTTTTTGTTTGTTTGCTTAAGAAAAGGAAATGTATGTTTTAGTTTCAGAAGGTTTTTTTTTTTACGTCCCCCTTGTTCTGCACACCATCGGTGTGGGTGAGCGAGCGTTTTGCACTGCACCAGTTCAGTGATGCTGCAGATCCTGAGCTTTTATAGAGTCAGGTTGCTCCCCCCTCCACCACAGAGAAACATCAGCGCTGTCAGCGTTCACCAGGCCAATAGCAGACTGCTGCAGTGAAGACAGAGCAGCTTGGTTTTGAGATTCTCTCTCAGCCCCAGCAGGCAGTGAAGGTGCGGTAGGGTGGATTTTTATTTAATCTGCTCCCAAAATGGCATTGAAATCAGTCCCTGTTGTCCCTCGTTACAGTCCCGAAGGTATTTTACTTCATGCTGCCAGTGCAGGCTCCACTGTATTTCTCACTTGCACACATAAAGTCCGAAAGAAACCTGGGAAAAAACATATGAAAATGTCTTGAAACAAAGACTTCTCCCCAACCCAGTCAGAGAATAAGGGGGCATATACTGTCAGGCATTAACAGCCAGGCTTTTAAACCATTTAATGGTCCAGGGAACAATACTCATTAATTACTATAGAGGTTAATATACAGTTTGCAACACAAGGATCTATGATAGATTTGTGCCTTATTTATCAAAATAATGTGAATTTCTTGCAAGCTGAACATTGGACACACGAGTCATTGCTGGTTTACTGCTTTCTGAGATATTTAACAAAAAATTGTTTATCCACTTTTCCTCTAGATTGTCTTCTTTCTTAACTGCCGTCTGCATTGCTGTGAATGACCTTTGGTAGATGCACACCCTTCTACAGTGTCCTTATACTGCTGCTGTTTCCACAATATCTTTAGACGTATCTGATCTAATTAGATGGCAAATTGATGAGTCACGGATGTTCTTCAGCCGTCCTGGCTCTGACGGCGTGTGTGGGAGATGCCACTGAAGAAGAAGGTGCTACAGTATCTGTATCTGCTGACACACAGAAACCCTCCTGCTGTTTAACACTCAGAGATGAGTCAGAGTTTATGCCTGATCGGCCTTAAGATTTGCTTAAAAAGAGAAATCAAGCTGATCCAGTGATTCCTGCTCATGTTAAGTGTTCATTAAAGACAGCTAAAATGAAAAATTTAAACAAAAGTCCCACACGCTGCTGAAATTTCTGTTTGGGAACACAATCTGTTACATCTGGGAGAATGCATGCAGCATCCTGATAAAGACAAGCCTTATACCTAATTTACTCTGCAGTCATAAAGCATGGTAGTCTCTATTGGAGGACTCTTATGTAACTCTCTGTGCTCTTACTACCAGTATTTTAAACATCACCTTTAACTTCAAAGGCTGAACTGTTGTTACGTGTCTCTAGGTGACAGCATTCGGCCTTCATCGCTGAGGAGCAGAACTCTTGATACATAGCCGACTAAAAGATTGAACCTTTGTATCGCTCATTTACTTAATTCTTTAGAGTGCAAGTAACATTATTGGTAAAGCTGCAGTTCATAGTAGTTTCTAATAGATGCTGATGAAGCTTTGCTTTACAAGAAGTGTAAACCTAATGTCCAAGTCCCAGCTGTAAAAATAAAATTATACATTAAAAATGTTATTGGTGATGTTTTTCAACTGCAGAGAGCTTTGGGGTTTCTGCAGAGACCTACCAGCTGCACTTTCTTTGCAAGGAAAAAACTAATCATGACATCAGGGTTTAAAAAGCAAATCACTTGATGATGACTGAACTCCTTTTGCTGTTTTTGTCCTGTCATGGGTCGCTGGGATAGGTGAGCACAGCCATTGTTATTGATATTATCAGCTTTCTCAACCATGATGTCAAAATGCCAAAGTCAAAAGGACTTTTATGAGTGTGCTTTTTTTTTCAGTGCTGATAAGGTGGAGGTAAAGGTCAATACAATTAATTGATTTCTTAATAATTACATATTTAAAGTTGTCACTTAACCAAACAAAAGTCCTAAACTGCATTCCTCCACCCGTGCTGAAAATTCCCTCCACTCCACACGAGTCCCTGAGTTCATTTTCTTGAGAACATCAAAACAGTTTTCTTATTTTAATTTAACCTGTTTGTGAAGTCATTATACAGAACATCTGATTTTATTCTATCACACAACAGTAAAGAATCCTTCTAAAAATTCCTGGATCCAAACTCACTTTGAATTATAAGTTTCATACAAATCTATCCTTCATTTTTTGGCAAATCCTACTAACAAAAAGATGCACAGACAGACAAACTGAGCCAATCACATAACTTCCTCGAGAAGTGAAAAGCACAACAATATTCTCCCAATAACCCTGCGACAGGCTGGCAAACTGTCCGGGTGTACCCTGCCTCTGCTATGGCAGCTGGGATAGGCTCCAGCACCCCCCACCCCCACCCCACCCCCGTGACCCTGAACAGGATCAGTGGAAGAAAATAGATGGATATCCTCCCCTTAGTCTGAGTGTGATCGGAGAGATTTGGTGCAACTGCCTGATTGTTTGTAGTAATTATTCCATAATGAACATGGAATAACTTTAAAAGATGTACATAGAAAATCATCATAAATCCAAAAAAGGAAAAAAAATGCATGACTCACGTTTGCATAGTGTTGCAATACATCACACAGTTGTATCCATTTAGTGAAAACATTTAAAAACCTTTTTGTGATGTGGAGGCTTTGAGCGCTAGGTGGCAGCGTTGCATTGCTTGTCGGTGTGGCAACTGGCGACGGTTCCGTGGTTGTGAAAACATTTATTTTTTCCCGGTTACCTCTGACAACTTAAGATGATGTTGTCATCACCTGCAACAGGCTCTACCTGCAGCTACCATAATCAAGTGACTGATTCACGGATCGCGTAAGCTCAAGTCTCATATAGTCAAAGAAAACTGCAAATTACATGTTTATTCAGAGTTCATTTACAGCCAATATATTTCCCAGTAGTACATAAGGTAAAAATAAGTACATAAAACATTTTAGTTGACAGATAGAGACTTTGGAATGTCAGGCTTTTCATTGCTAAAATCGTTTATACATTTACAAGAATCGTAGGTGCACATTTCCACGCGAAAAACAAGTCAGCGTGTGTTTTTGAACTAGGAGACAGAAACGAAGGAGCTTGGAGCGACTTGCGGTGTTTGCTGCTGAAAGGCCGGTCAGATCTCCCCTCCAGTGTTTTTACATTCAGTTGAAATCTGTAAGATGCCTATCTACACGAAATTACATAAAGAATATCAGACATCAGCGACGTATAAACAATACAGAAATTTACCTTTAGCCTAAGTTGCAATACAAAAGTGTATTCCTTTGGTAGAAAACATTTATCTCTCAGGACAAAATGCGCAGGATATAAAGAAGCAGATCTTGCATCTTGCACGGCCTGACACACTTCTTACATCCATGGGCCAATGGACTGTGGGGCTAAACATTCACCTCATATCAGGAGTGCTGCATATTCATTTATGTTGGCAAGTCATGAACCCAGAACAGCCATGCTGGCGCACGCTGGGCTGTTTGCACTGGCACTGCATTACTTGAAACACAGCAACTTCTGATTATAGCATGAAGGCGGTCATTCACAGGTCGATCTGTACAGTACTTTGGTTCTTTTTCTTTTTTTTTTAATCACCAAGTCCTTAGGAGTGCTGGGGGTTTTATTACGCGCAGTGCGTCCAAGTGTAAACTATGTGCCCACAGTTACAGCAGAGACAGAATCATTAGAAATGAAGCAGTGACATACAAAAAAAAATCTTGTTTTCTTCAGATCGTTTTTTCCAGACTTGTCTTGTGCGTGAAATAGAGCAAAATTACTGCCATACACATTAGTAATTTCAGACAGTGCAACTCAAACTTCATCTGCTCGCTTAGAAGATTTTCAGCCGTTTGCCAATCGCTCTGCCTCCCTTTGCCACTCTCTGGCTCGGCTGGTCTTTAGAAAGCGGGCAGTACTTGATGGTGTGCGCATTGTCACCGTTGGCACTGCAGAGGGGGCAAGTGTATGCCCGGAGGATGGGGCAAAGGACTCTACCGTCCGCTGTCTTCAGGATATGGGTGCCGTAAACCTCCTCGGGTGCGCCGTTATTCCGACAAAAGACGCACACTTTTGGCTCCGGTTTGCCCCTCTGAGTCTGTTTGCGTCTTCGCTCCATGGTGAGCAGGTCGAAGCCAGCGAAGCTTCCCTTGTAGGAGGGTGAATCTCTGTTCCCCATCTGCGAATCACTAGCGAGGTGTTCGTATGGCCTGAGAAGCGAGATGCGCTCCTTGAGATCATAGATGGAGATTGGCGGGGAGCCCGGGGCCGCGCAGTAGCAGTCCAAGGGTCCGTCGTTGTCCCTGGCGTGCCCAATTACGCAGGAGCAAACCGGGGAATCATCCTCCAGCCCCAAAGTCGCTTTAAGAGACTCGGTTATAGAGTTGGGGCTGCAGGGCGGACTGTTGATCTTATTTTTGGCGACAAGTGTCGACAGCCCGAGGTAGTCATTCCAAAAATTAAAGGTGTAATCATACGGAGACCGCGCTTCCAGGTAACCGCGGTCTAAGAAATCCATCCTGTCAGAACTGCTGAGTTTAATGTCCACACAAGCGAATAGGCGTTTTGGGCTGAATGTTTGTCAGCATGGGCTCCTCTTTCTCCTCCTGCTGGGTCTACTTTGCAGAGCATTGAGCTTGCAGGCGCTGATAAGTTACCCAGAATAAAACATGGGGGCGTGGTTTGGTTCAAGTTGATTCTCTCTGTGGCCCCATAGGAGGGTCTACAGAGCAGGGAGTGACTGAGCTGGGAAATCATTTCCCCTCCCATCATAGAACGATTAGCACTGAAATGTCTTTGTGTTAAAAGAAAGTAATCTACCCCTTTGGTTGGGATTTAAAAAAAAAATCATCTGTTCCTCTGTTGAATTTACAGTTGGGGTGGGACAGATTTTTATTTCTGAGTTTAAAATTTGCTTTGAATAAGAGTAAAATTAATAAGATTAGACTGTTACTGAATGCTTTGTATAGTTTTGGCCCAAATATTGGTTTGTGCTAAGCTCATAAAACCCGGATTTAGATCGATACAACCAAGAGGCGTCACTCAGAGTGCATGTGAACTGCCCTGCAGTTTGCATCCTCAACTTATATTAAACTGCTGTTTAAAACTTTACTTGATAGAGGATCAAAGAAGGTATAAAAACAAATTCATTTTGCACTGCTGAACTCTGTACCATCCTCTGGAGGTAGCAGCTCATACTGAGAGAGCAGATTGTGGGATGGATCACCAACGATCCTCTCGGTCCCTTTAACTCCAGACTGGTTGAAAACACTTTGAATGATGTTTCTGACCTGTTTCACATTTAATATTAGGTGGTTTGTGTCACACCAGTGGACAAATTGCCTGCATGCTACATACTTGTATTGTCATTCCTGAAGAGTCAACTCTGCATAGCGGAATTGTAATGTTCATCTGGGTTATTTTCTCAGACTTAACTCCTCCACAGCCACAGAAAACATTAAGCAAGTCTATTTGCAGGCTCAGTAGCGCTCAGCCTGACTCATAAATGGAGCTTTTTGTGTGAAACTGTGGAATGATTTGTGGATAATTGGGCAGAATAGTGGCAGGAGTTCAGATTTTCCATCAGCAGTCTTTTGTACTTTTGATGACATTAAATAAGATTTATTTTACTTCTTTTTTTCTTATCTTTTTCTTTGCTTTGTCTTATGAATCGAGATCTCTTAATATCCATATAAAACAGTCTGAAAGGGAAAAGTCAGAGATGTTTTTTTGTTTTTGTTTTGTTTTTTGTTTGGTTGGGGGTTTTGGGGGGGGGGGAGGTCACAGGCTAATTAAGGTTGATGGTCATTGCCCTCAACACTAGATAATGAAGAGTCTCGTCCCATATTGGAATCACATTATGAATGAGTCTTATAATCAGCAGTATGGAGGGAGGGATGAGTACAACAATAAAAGCCTGCTCCTGAGTGCACATATGAGAACCGTTTTAATGTTTGTTCCTTAGACTACAGTGTTGTTACAGTACCTTATAGAGCTTCAGCAGTAATAACGTTCTAGTTTGAATGAGTAGGAATATATCAGTGGCTGAAGAGACAAAAAAAAAAACGAGTGCCACCTAGTGAAACAAAAAATTAACAGAAAATTCAGAAAGTATAGGTCACAGTGATGTAACGCCTCATCAACGGTGACCTTTTAATAATAAATAAATGAATGAAAATAATCATCTTGTGCTTGACCACTTTAGCAGGCTCCATCCTTCACTGATGATCCCGTCACTTCCGCACGAAGCTGCACCTGTTCTGCTTCCCCTGAGCCCGCGGCTTTGTGCTCACAACCAGCCCTCCTCTCCTCCATTGTCTCCTCTCTGTAGCGGGCCGTTTAACTTCATTAATATGCATTAAAACGGAGTGTGCCACATCTGTGTGTGTGTGCGGGTGTGTGTCAGTCAAAGCCCTGTAAGGAGGGCTCCCAAAAAAAGAGCTTGATAACTGGCCCGACTGCTGGGACAATGACTGTGTTACTATTTTTGTCACACCCTCAAGTGAAATATTAAGGACAGCGAAAACTGAGACAAAAGTCATTTGCATGTCTTATATTTTAAAATTGGGGCTTAGATTAATTTTCTGTGATTGTGGTGCTTTTCATGGATGAAATAAACCAGTATCAGCCTGCTGCAGATTTAGGCTTAGTCTCTGGATATGATTCTGTGATGCATTTACAGGAAAACATGAGCAGTGTTGTTTTGTAAACCAGTTTATTGCCCCTTTTAAATGGGTTTGTTTATAGGTTTGTGCTCAGCGGCTATGAATACACATGCTGAAATAAGACCTGTATTTGGGTCACAAAAGGGGTGAGTTTCACTCTGAATCATGCTAAAATCTTCAAGAAAATATGTGTGTATCCAAAATTTGCATGGGCCTATAAATCCTGTGAAGGATTCCTTTAAACGCGATTACATTTGCTGCTGCTGTGAAAGTTTCCAGTGAGTGTAGACGGTACAAAGCATGAAGAAAATCATGTTAGCGAGACAGTTTCTTGTATGTGAGAATAAATTATCATCAGAATACACCACATGGTCTCTTTTCAAGGTCACCTCCAGCTCTGCATGCACAAAGGAAATCATGAGAGAGCATTTAAAAGATGAATGGCTGCCATATCACAATGGATAAATTGCACGGGGGCCAATATGACATGTGGCTCTGCTGCTTTGGGCCTACCCTTTATTATTCTTAATGCAAAATGTGTTTGGCAGCAACAAAGGAAGTATCGATAATGAATATGAATATGAAATGTATTTATTTTTACATTTGAAGATTTTAATTCAGACTCCCGCTATGTGAAAGTAGGACAACAGCAGAAAGCTTTCTGGCACCAGAGTAGAGTCGGCGGGTTTATTCGTAAAATGCCTTTAAAAGGTCAGCTGTAGATAATTCAAAGACTATTTAAAACACAAGAAAACAGTAAAAAAGAAAAATATTTGATTAGTTATTAAGTTATGGTGCAGTAAACACCATCCATTTTCTTAACTGCGTATCCAGCTTAGGGTTACGGGGCTGCTAGAGCCTCTCCCAGGTGTCACAGGGCAAGAGGCAGGGTACACCCTGGGCAGGTCACCAGTCCACCAGGACCAACAAAGAAAGTGAGACAAGCACACACACTCACATCCACACCTACGGCCAGTTTAGAATCACCAATTAACCACTTAGCCTTTGTACTGCGGGAGGAAGCCAGAGCAGGCAGGGAGACCATACAAACGCCACACAAAAAGAAGCCCGACTATAGTCGTCTACTGCAGCTTTACTATTAGCTGTATCTGATACTATGCTGTTTGTTCCCAAAAAGATGGAAGAAACCTAAAGTACTAGATTTATGTTATCACACGCACGACAGAAGTCGCTAAAAGTCAGCGTAAAGTGCACCTTAAAGAACAGAAGTAATGAAATGAACAGTTATCGTAGCATCGTTCTGTACGTGCTGCAGTTATCTGATGTATACTTTACTTCATATTAACAAATACTGCCTACATGTAAAATTAGACTCAATTTTACTTTGCTTTTATTTTGATTCTTAAGATGCTCCAAAGAAAGTAATAAGGGCAGCCTTATTTACGGCTATGTTTTGCATTTAAATGCCGTTCATCAGTCATTATGCTTTCCCAAATAAATGTGCTGGTGTACATTACTAAAAGGTTTCATTTGCTGGAGGCACGGTTGGTATTTGAGACTATAACTTTTAATATGTGAACGGTTCTTTGACTTTTTGTCTACAATGAACAAAAAGTCAAGAAATAAAACAGGTCATTTAAATTTTAAGCATTAAGAGTCACTTGAAAACACTGCATGATAATCTTAAACTGGTAACTGGCCACGATAACAATAAGTAATCACTACTTCCATTGTAGGCAAACAGCAGTAACAAATGTTGCTTTGTTCACACAAAATGTGGCCATTGTTTAACTGTGTTTACTTCACAGCCCTGTCTGGCTTCCACACAGGCTCATTACAGAGTGAAAGCCACATCTAGTGTTTTTTTGTTTTTTTTTATCGTGGACAAAGCTCCAATAAATGCGGGGATTCTGACGTGCAACGGGTTAAAAAATCTTCATGCATAAATATGGCTTCATAGTGTGATGATGGTACCCAGAGGCCTCCTAGGCAGTTCTGTCTGCTCTACAGCCGAGGCTGAGATGGGCAGCGGCTGCATCCCCATTCATCACTGTCAAGTTGAATAGAAAATTAACAAATCCGTTAATTAAAAGACCTCTCTAGACTCTGGTGTGTGTGTGTGTGTGTGTGTGTGTGTGTGTGTGTGTGTGTGTGTGTGTGT
>JAVDPK010000881.1:462972-475346 GCA_034780415.1 Cichlasoma orientale | reverse complement strand
GTGTGTGTGTGTGTGTGTGTGTGTGTGTGTGTGTGTGTGTGTGTGTGTGTGTGTGTGTGTGTGTGTGTGTGTAGCACGTGCCAGCTGCACTGCTTCATTGTGCAAGCTACAGCAGCCTGGCACAAGAGACACACACAACACTCCCTTCAATTCTAACATACACATGCACACAAACACCCACCGCTCCTACCGACCCCTGCCATTCCTGCCACTGCATTAATTACATAAACTGCATAATGTGGCCAGCCTGTGCTTCATTTCATTCTGAATCTGTGTATGTCCCCAGACACAGACTTGGGTAGGGAATCAGTTGGGGCTTTGATCCCTGACCTCTGCCCCCTCTCATGGGAATATAACCCTGCACCCCTAACGGTCGTCCATCTGCACATACCCCCAAGACCCCAGCCCATAGATTCAGCCCAACCCCAGACACGTGTCACTGTCACCAGCAGCAATAGGGAATGCTAAACAAGCCAAGGTCAACCTGAAATTAGGGGGTGTCTTTCGGCCTGTCAAGTGCTTTGTCATGACCACCAGCTCGCTGAATGCCGCCTGCTATTACTTACCCCAAGACTCCACCTATTCCCCTCAGCAGCAGACATTCACGTATTCACACACATATACTTAATATCCTCTTGACATGGCTTAAGTAGAATGACTGAAAGGAATGCTCATTCGCATGCACAGAGAGAGATTTGTGGACATTTTTTTGTCCATTCCTTGAAATTGAGAGCTGGACCAATTAATCAGCAATTATATGGATTGTGTTTTAAAGTTCCCAACATCTCTTTCATGCATCCACAGCCTTCACAATATCATATCAGGCTATATCTATATCTATATCTATATCTATATCTATATCTATATCTATATCTATATCTATATCTATATCTGATAAACTTAGAAAAAAACAGTCAGCAGATCAATGGACAGTTATTAATTTTTTTTATTTTGCTTAAACACATTCTAAACAAGAAAAGTTATTAAATTATTATTATTGCTAATTCCAGCTAATTCCAACTGTCCAAAAGCCAAAGGTGTTCACATTACGCGCGCACAAACGCTAACAAAAGCATCAAACACTCGCAGACGTAAAAACAACAAAACGTGGTGCGTGACTTTTTGACATGAAAATGATTTCCAGACTATAGAAGAAATTATTTTCTTCTCTTTAAAGCTGCAGTAGGTTGCATGATGGGTTTTAAAGTTACTTATATTATTACTGTTCGGGACTCGGGGGGCCTCTGCGGCGGCCAGTTGCTGTAACTAAACATGGCACCACAAGGAGAGCAGAGGAGGAGGGAAGTTGCGGGGCACGGATCAGAAACTTGTTTAACTCACCCAAATCTGCAGAGATTAGAGCGGGAAGTGGTCAGAGGGCTTAGAGTGTATCAGTACAATGGGGCCGAAAGGATTAGAAGTGGATTCACTGAGCCCCTGCGATGCCCTTCATCTCTGGGGGTCCACAGCCAGAGCACCTTTGTTGGGTTAACTAACGGCACTTCCCATGAACGCAGTGAACAGACCAATCCCTTTTTAATGATGCAGGGAAAATTCCATTGGCCCTGATTATCACAATGCATTCGAGAGCCACCATTGTCCCACACACCATGTCAAGCTTTTAAACTGTGCAGCCAGGCGAGTGGGCTGCGTGGTGATTGAAGTCTGCTTGTAGCATTTTAGCCAGGATGGAAACAACCGCCGCTAAAACAATGCTGATACGTACATCTATTTTATGGTTGGAGCGTAATGCCTGGACTTTAATTGCCACTGTGGCCACCGATGCTTTAAATAAACGCAGTCGTCTTGGGTTTAATGGTTTGTAACAAAGCGTTATAAGATGGTGAGACTGTAAAGGTAAAAGGTTTAATATCCTGTGGTTCCAGTGCTGTGCAGATTGAAGTCTTGGCGACGCACTCCTCAGTTGCAGAGCTGATCTGCAGAGAAATTGTCTACATGATTGACCTGAAACTTAAGAAGTAACTGCACAGATATATTGTTTTCATTTGATTCAGTCATACTTTTCATGTAGATTAATTCCCAAGAACAGGCTTCCAAAACAGAGGCAGAACAAAGGGATGGAACTAGAGAAGATGTCTAAGGCCTGTTTGTGCTGCACTGTCCTTGCTAATGATGGCTGCTGTACCGCCCAGTGGCAAAGCTGGTTGGTTAGCCAAGTTCACCATTTTGGTTCAGGCTGGAAAACATCAACAGCTTTTGGATAGATTCTCGTGAAATTTCATACAGACTTTCGTCCTAGTCCGCAGAGTTTGAATATTAATAACGTTGGCGATTTTCCACTAGGACAACTAGCAGGTCAGCGTTTTCCACCAGTTTCTTACCAGCTGCCAAATCTTGACATGTACTGAACACAGACTGACTCAAGGTGCCCGACCAATAAATTGTATTGAGAGCTGGTGGATGATGCACTTAATGCCATCATTCTGTTTAGGCAGTCTGTGACATTCTCATTACACCTGTAAGATAATTGATCACATAAATGTGGTTGCACTGCTGATAATGGTTGATAATCGTGTCCACAATGTGAAAGTAAAGGGTTTACTGCAATATTTATGAAATGGTGACATTATGTGCTTATTGCAAGTTAAGTGCAGTCCTTTGTTTGCGCCCTACTGAAATCCTTTAGCTCTAAAATGCAGTAAACTCCCCTCTCTCCTACCTCGTAGCCCATTAGATCTCTGAGGCAGATGTAGCTCGGCTCTATCAGCACACGCTTGGCTGTCTCTTGTGATCTTTCAGCTATGCAGCTGCTGTCATGTCAGCGCTCTCTCTCTCTCATCTTGCATTTGGTTTCCTGAAACTGAATTAGAAAGAAACTGTAAACTTAAGGGGGAACAGCTTTGGGTTCATTTGGGTCTGTGGCTTAAATAGCTGAATGTGAAAGCCACTCTCAGTTTGTACAGCTGTGTGATACTTTATAATGACACTTGTTTTAGCGTTTGTATTGAGATGGAGGTGTGGGACCTGATGCACAAAGGAGGAAGTTGTTTTTATTGTTTATGAGCGCAGTCCATCTGCATTTCCTGTTTGTTCTTCTGCTGTTTATTCTTAAGCAGGGAAATATCATTTGATGAAGCTTTGAATTTTTTCATTTTAGTCTTTGTGCATACCAAAGTGTGAAATTATGCATCAAAAAAGAAGCTCATGCCCCAGTTTTTGAGGCATTGACAGTACCTGAGATTTTCTGGTGTCAAACTTCACCATAGGTGGTGCAGATATGCCAACATGTTGGCTGTTTTTGACAGTGATAATGAAAATCCATAACTAAACTGCAATAGAGTTTAAAGCTGCAAAATACTTTGCCTTTAGTTATTATTTAAGTAACCATTTCACTTACTGAATATTTACCTTTTCACCATGTTAGATAAGAAGATAAGTTTATCTTTTTTGTTGATGAGCATAAATATCTATTAGCTATACTGAAGCTCACTAATGAAAATGTCATATCACAGGATTTAAAGAGGTACTTAAATGAATTCATTTAATTAAACTCCAAATAAAGTGTAAAAATGGCTATTTGTGGTATTAAAATACACCGTCAGCCACAATATTAAAGCCACCTGTCTGTAGGCGTGTCTACAGAATATACGATCCATCAGGGCGGGGTGCTGTTGGGGTGTCAGGTACACAGACACTGACATCTTTAGGGTTCTTCTGGTTGCGGGGTGGGGCCTCTGTAGATCAGGCTGTCCCGTAGGTGCTCAGTCAGCCTGGGATCCTGGAAGTTTGCAGTCTTGAACACCTTCCTCGTGTTCTTCGGGCCGTGCCTGTGGCAGACTGCACTGTCCTGCTGAGGGAGGCCACTGCTGTCAGGGAGTGCTGTTGCAGTGGGGAGGGCTGTGTTTTGGTCTGCAGTCATCTTTACGTTGGTAGCACTTCATCAAAGCACCGTGCAGGTGACTGCAGCACTCCCAGGTTTTCCAGCAGAATGTTGCATTGTAACTAGTTGATCAGTGTTATTCACTTCATCTGTGAGTGGCTTTATGGTTATGGCTGATTGTTGCCTGACACATAACTCCTGTAAAACAACTTGTTCCTGCACATTAGTTTTTGGTTCATCATTTGTTGTAGGAAATGAAATCTGTATAATTCCCTAATGTGCACCTTGAACTGTTTTGTAAATGTTACCTTTAACCTAGTTGCAGTTTAAATTTTACCCATTTCATTTTCGTTCATCTTCTGACATCTCACCTGACTCTTCAACCCTCAGGTTAAAACAATTACTAAGAGTGATTTGCTGCTATTAGTTTACCTACCATCCCATCTGCAGCACACGCATATATGCAGACCAGCGGCCCCCATGTGCAGATGAGGACAGCCGTGGTGGTGGTGTTATGGTCGATACCACACAGGACCACAGATGGGTCCCTCCACAGTGGAGCCGGTGGCTGGCGCCGAGGCTTGGGCGCTGGCCAGATGGGCCACCCTGAGAGAGGCTCAGCCTGTCAGGCCCAAACAGGCTGATCTTATTACTCTGGGCCAAGACTGGAGTCTGGTTCTGCAAACACACCCATGCACACATCATCAGGGGAATCGACATTATCGTGACAGACTGTCACAGGCTGGCTTCGCTCTGGTGTGTGTTTTCACCTGTGGTTTCATTCCTGTTTAAACTGGAAATATCAGATTTCATGTTGGTTTCTCGTGTTTATCTGACAAAACTGTTTTCTCATCTCGGGAGGATGGTTCCCTCCCTGCTTTTTCAGAATATGGGAATAGCGCCTGTGCGAGCAGATGCATTATACAGTCCATATTTTCAGCTGGGGTTTTTAAAGGCTAGTGGTGACATTTATTTATAATGCAAGTTGTGATGACACAGTATTATATCTGGAAATTCATATTAAGTCCACACTCATTTCCACTGTTGTGTGAAATACAATTTAAAATCACGCGTAATCCTAACGAGGCTAGTTAGAACGTCAACTTGTTGTAAGAGCTGTTAAAATGTTAATACGCAGAGCCCAAAAAATGAATTTGCTCTTGAAGCTTTTCAGATCAAGGTTGCAGTCAGAATCCCCAAATATGGATGAGTGCAGCTGAATGTGAGGCTGGGTGTTAGTGAAATCATACTCAGTATGCTCTCCAAAAGATCTCCCAGGATAAATAAATGTTTAAAAAGCTGGGGTTTTTTATAGGTCTGACAGCAGTGCTACATTCCTGCCAATGTGGAGTATCAGGGTAACAAGAAAATGACTGTCCATATGGAGTCCTATCCGCTTTCACCTAATGGCTCAACTCCATGCGTAGTTATTTTCTGTTGTGGTGTCTCTGGTCGGGTTCAGACTGATATACAGTATTTCTGTTCATTTTTATTAGGATCACACACCTTGGCTTTAGTGACTTTGCCCACACAAAATGCTTCAACAGCAATTTGTTGGCTGGCCATGAAATCTGTCATATCTGTGCTTGGTGCCCACGTGTGCAATCTTGGTGACTTGTCCAAGTTTCCCATGCAGATCTCACCATCCATTCCATCCACGTGAGCACAAAAATGTGAACATTTATCAGTGATGTGTCCTAACGGCTTTGTTTAAAAAAAAAACAAGATTATACACTACCAAGAAATTTGTTTACTAAATTAATTTCGAGTTACAAATTAATTGTTACTCATGTGCCACTATCAGGTCAAAATAATTAGTATTTATGACTAAATACAAAGCATTAAGGACTTTACTGTGAGCCTCAGCTGTATACTGTGTTTGGAGCCAGTTAATAGGTGCCCGCTTGCTGCTGCTGCTGCTGCTGCTGAATATCGTAAATATTTTACCTGCTAAAAATGTATTTGCATTGTCATTGTGATTCATTGCCACACTAGCATTAGCCTGACTGCACTAGTCTGGCTTGTTTTGAAGATTTGAAACACATGAAAGGGAGGAGAACCTGTCGCATTAATGAGCTCATTTACAGCGCTGTGCGAAAGTCTTGAGCCACCCCTCATCTCTTTCCCCCGCGTTTTGCTGGAGAAATCAGGAATAGGTGTATCGATTTATTGAAACGTACACAATAATGATATGATAATGGAAGTACAGTTTATAAAGCAAAAACAGAGTCTGTACAATTCTGAACAGCTCGAAATTTAATATTTGCTATGACAGTCTTTATTCTTCAGCACAGCCTGAACTCTCTGAGGCAGCTTTCTCGTCGTTTCTTTAAGCAGTCTTCAGGAATGGTCCTCCAGGCTTCTTGAAGGCTCTTCTTTGGCTGTTGGCTACCTTTAAGTCCATTCTCTGTGAAGATGATCCCAAACTGCCTCAATAATGTTGAGGTCCAGGCTCTGGGGAGGTCGATCCATAACTGAGAGTGTTTTTGTGTTTGATTCAATTTAATTTAGTTTTATTTGTAGAGTGCAATATGTTGTCTCAAGGAGCTTTGTACTACTATCAGGTAAAGGCCCTACAGGATTCTGGAGAAAATTTGGATTCATCACTCCATAAGACCTGTTGCCACTGATTTGTGGAGGTTGGTATACCTCAGCCTTTTCTCCCTGTTTCCTTTCCTTAAGCATGGCTTCTTAAAGCCACCCCTCCATTAAGACCGTTTCTGATGAGGCTGCGATGTAGCTGCGATTTCAGAGATTGTTTATCTGCTGTGGACTGTTTTTTGGGTCTGCCACTTCTTCTTCTGTTTGTTACGAAGGCCTGTAGAATTACTGCTCACGCTCATTTAAAAAATTACAACAAATTCTGTAAAATATGAAGAAATGATGTGAAGGAATGAGAGGTGGCTCCAGACTTCTGCACCGTGCTATAAATGAAGGCAATGACTGAAAATGGCAAAATAACTCGAACTAAAGCAGCTTTCCTGTGTGACTTTTCAGTTGTCGAATAAAGAAATGTTCATTTCATGTGAGAAGATAGTGTAAAATGAATGTTTTAATCTGTTCAATTATTTGAAACAGCGGTGACTAAGCTTGTAATTACAGAGTGTGGAAGCTTGACTGGCCAATTTATGATGAAAAATGTGAGCGGCTGTAATCAATGTTTTATTTTGCCAATGCCAAATCAGCTGCATTGAGCTGTCATTTACTCCAACCTTTAATTTTCGAGCTGCCAAATGATGTTTCCACATTAACAATGATAGACTTGCATGTGTGGAGCAGAGCTTAATGTTGCACGCTGCCGAAAAGAAATGGGTTTCTACGGCCTTCGCGTCACCCACAGTAATACAAACCATCCTGCTTTTTGTTCTCAAACTGACAGCTCTGAAACAGGATGAATGGAAACCATCTCCCAAGGTCAAGGTCACGGTTTGGGCTGATTTAGGCTCCAAGGCCCTTCTTATTGTCAGGAAGCGTCTTCATTTGAAATTCACTTGAAATAAAGTCAGGTTTGACTGGCAGTGTGAACGGGGCATGTGGGGGTTGTAATAACCACAGAAGCGGAGCTAGATGGATGGGTAGGTTTTCTTACTGCACATTGATTTCCACATTCGGGTGATTAAGTTTATTATTTGGCCCACGGCTACATTAGCATGTAATTATCCCGGGTATCCTACAGAGAGAAGAATATTTAACTTTTGAGAACAAAGGGAGGAGCGCGGCGGTCACCTGAGCCTCTTTCAGAATGCGGGAAGAAAAACAACATGGACGCGTTCGGCCTGGTTGCTTTGGCCTGGGACCGTGTTCAGCCCTGCGGTTTCTCTCTGTCTGCCTCCTTCCCTCTTTTCTCCCCTTTTCTTTCCTTCCCCTAGCAAACATTTCTACCCGACTCTTTTGTTTGCCAAGATCCAGGTTACCATGGCTACCAACTGGCGCTTTATGAGCACCTCATCCCTCATCTAAATATTCCTAGTTATCTATGGTAATGAAATGCACACACCATTATCTGGCTTAATGAAATACACTCTATTGTCTATGATTAGAAGGAGAAGGCTTTATACCTCAGCAGTGTTGTGCTGCAGCGTTGCCTGGCTGTGATAGCTGCAGAGCTGCCGGAGCTCTGGGCTCTTTCGGGCTCTGTTCTGTTGTGAGCATCGCACAATAAAGAAACAATGTCCAGCTTCTGTGAGCGGCCCTGCTCTCCAGCCTACTCCACGAGCTCCAGTAGCTGTTTGATTGCACTAATTGGCTTGTCTTCACCCTTTTTGCCTCGTGATGGACTCACTGCTGCTTTGAGTTTTGCTTCCAAACTAATGCGGCCTATTAAAAAAAAAAGACAGATTACGACAATAAAATCTTTACATGCACCCTGTTTTGACAAGGCTACCGCATAATAGGCTGCAGACGAGCCGCACCGAGCAGAAATAGAACATCATTATCTAACAGTATTCACAATCCTCGCCTCTTTTGTGTGCCTCTTTTTTTTCATGAAGAAGAAGTAGATAAACCTATAGAGCACTACTTATCTCTGCTGTAGTTTCCTGTGGTTTTGAAATGCTTTGAAATATCAACAACACTGTAAAACAGATATACCAGAAAAAATGTGCATCTGATATCACTTGTTCCTCCTCAGTGATTAAAAAAAAAAAGAAAAACCGAGCCAGTGTGTGTTTCTCTAAGAGCGCATCTGTGCAAGCGTGTCGGTGTCTATTTCCAATTGAGGCCAGGGTAATATCTGCAGATTGCATGGTTAAGCCGCTGCATTTCATGAGCCAGTCCTGTCACTAACAGTTATCTCCTCACTGCCCTCTGAGGAGTTGTCTAGGTGAAATGATTCTCTGAAGCTCTGAATAATGCATGAAATTACGTAATGCAAATGGAGGCTTTATTTCCCTTGCCTCTTGGAGACGCCAGGGCCCAGGCCGCTGCATTAGAGCAGCAGAGGAGAAACAGTGGGGAGTCCCCAGAGTAAAGGAACTACAGCAGAGAGCGAAAAGGTCAACAGTAAAACCCGAGGCTTCTCCTCACGTGCAGCTTTATCAAGTACGAGTCGGAGTTATTGCACACTGCACGGCAGAATTGCAGAGCAGAATGGGACCTTATTCACAGGGCTATCATGGGAGGCTTATTGTGTGGAGGCAGTGAAATATTCATTAAGCAACAGCCTGGCTGACTTCCACACTGCCTCACTGTAAACAGAAGCCCAATCAAATATAAATAATAACAGGGGAGGAGAGTGGTGCAGAATTTTATCAGATCATGAAATGTCACTTGCCTTATATGCACCAAATTAGGCTACACTAAACTGTTGTCAAGTTCCTGCTTCAACAAGTAGATGATCCTTCCCACCATCTTCCTCGCTCTCTCCCTCTGTGCGTAGACCTGAATGGCATTAATTGCCCCCTAAGATGACGGGCAGATGAAAGTGAGGCAGCGGTTTGCTGTGGGACATGGGGGCCGGTTACAAAGAGAAGCTGAGGACGGCTGGCAGGTCTCACCGACTTCAAAAGCAGATAAAGGGCCTTTTTACACAAAAGATTCCCCTTTTTTTCCCCCTTAATCTTCAGATTTGGGGTTTATTCGTGCCAGCCTCTTCGCCTTTGTCCACTTTGTGTCAGGTTTTAACGCCGGAGGATTAAATCGCTGTTGCGGAAATCATTGTTTGTGTTTTCTTCCAACCCGCTGCCTGCCATTGTCATGTGACATAATCGACCGCTCTCTAACAATATGAGAGGTTCATCTCTTTCCTTTGGTGAGAAATGAACAGCGGATGGATCTGGTCACCTTGTTTGTCTGAGGGAACAGTGGGACAATATGTTGTTTTGTTTAGGTAGAGTGCTCTTAACTCTTAAGTAGCCTTTTTTTTTTTTTTTTTTTAATGAGGACAAGGAGGTCTTACTTGGAGGAGCCGAGTAAAACACAGACCTGCCACTGAATATAACAGAGCTGAGGTTTGTTTGTCTTGTCTCTGCAAACAAAGAAGGACTAGGTGGAGAAAATCGCAGCACACTGGCCTGAAGGAATATATCAAACATTTTAAGGACTGGGAAAAAGACCTCTTGCACACAGAGAAAAATAACACTGGAAATAGCAATGTGAGGAGGAAATAAAAAACAAACAAGTGCAGCTTCCTCTTGTTTATTCTTCTTCTCTCAGGTCCTTTAAAGTCTGCTCGGATCTTCACCTGCAGTCCAGATTCCTGTCATTCTCCAGTGAAGGTATTGGTCTCCAGCCGCACAGCCAGCCCTCCATCTGCCCATGAATAGGACCAGTCACATTTCTGATAGCATTTAATGAAAAATCCACCCGGGCTTTGGAGGGGAGAGAGGGGAGGGGGTTGAAGGGTGGAAATGGAGAGATGGTTGTGGGTGTGTGTGTGTGTGTGTGTGTGTGTGTGTGTCGGGGGGTGGGGGGTGCTCAACAAAGAGAGCCTTTCACTGGAGTGGAAAGCCTAGATTGCTCCCCCCCCCCCCCCCCCCCCCCCCCCGTTCAATAATTTTGTCTTTTTTTTTTTTTTTTTTTTTTTTGATTCAACATCAAAAATGTGCCAAATGACTGGGCAGAAACCCCCATAGGGTTCAGCGGGTATGCGCGTGCACTGTGTGCGTGGAGTGCCACACAAAGGGACAGGTGTCTCGCGGTTTTAGGTGGCAGCAGCGAGGACACAAAGGTAAAAGCAAACAGTTGGTGAGGCCTCACTGAGACAGGCGTTATCTTAACCTGTCCTTCCTGTAATGCTAAATCCTGAAATCAGCGAGAGAAGCTGGAACTGCATTAGAATCATCACTCAAACGAATGCCTGAAGATAATGGTTTTATTTTTTATTATTCTCACTATTATTCTCTATCACTCTATCATGTTATTCTTTATTTATTCCTGCTGAACAAATCCCACAAAACATCTGTCTTTCCACTTTGAGCACTTTGAAACTGTGGATCGATGAATTTAGTGTGCTTGCGAGGGTGTGGAGGAAATGAAAGAGTGTGTCACTCAGTGCACCGCTGTGGCTAATTCACGTTTTTGTGTTTGTGTTTCAAGAGGCTTTGGCTTCCCAAGAAATGCTTGTTAGTATGAGCCCTTCGTGGTTGGTGTTCATTGTTTTATAGTTTGTTGAGATAAATTTCCTCCTGGGAAGGACTTTTTAAAAAAAAATCACATTTTAATAACAACATTTGAGCTCCAAACTGGCTCTCTTTCTGCTATCGGGTCGGCACGCCTCATCATAGTGATATCGCTGGCATTTACTGAAGTCAGTGGCCAATATTTGTCAGACACATTAATTTGGCTAAGAGTAAATGAAGGACTTCATAATAAGGATTGTTTTGTTTGCTGGTACATGGGGGGAAAATGTTTAGGCCAAATTGTTCTTCTTTTAATCGTTGTGATGATAAAAGAATAAGAGTATCAATACGTTTGTACCTGGCTAAGAGCCATGTCTGGTTTTTTACCATTAGAAAAGAGGAAGTTTAAAGGGACAGTGGCAGATATCAGCCAGAGTTTGGACTCTAACAAGAAAGATGTTAAGAATACAAGAGCTATCCTTTAATGGGCCTGCCTGCCAAATTGTAGCCCTTCTGTGCAATCTGATGTGACCCAGATCTGGCAAGGTTAGTGGCTCTATGGGACAGACTGTCAGAAAATCTTCAGCTTCTTCCTCCTTTGTATACAATACACACAACCCAACAGGTGTGAAACAACCCTGACAAAAGCTTTTTTTCCCCCTTTTTCCTCCTTTGACATCTTATAATGGGGCCCTGTCTCCTTCGTGTCATTTCCAACAGACGGGACCTGAATGTCCTCGGCCTGCTCTGCCATCATTATGATCTCAGGGGTATTTTTGTGTGTCTGTGTGTGTGTGTGTGTGTGTGTGTGTTGTTTTGCTTTGTTGTGTTTTATCAAGCCAAGCAAACATCACGGTCTTCTTTGAGTTAGTCTAAACTCACTTTTGTTCCCTTGAAGGAGGTCAGCCAGTCTGAAACGATCTCGTTTGCTGCTGAAGCCTTTTAATCACCAAGTTTATCTTCATTCAAATTTCAAACAACAAACCATTTGGGGCATGTTTTAGTGGCAGAACAGCGCACGCTGCTCCTCTTCTTAGCTCGCATCTAAAATGTTAATCAATGCCCTGAGAGCTTGTGGCTGCTCTTTAGAGGAATATGTGACAGCTGATAAAGAGTCTTCAGGGTTTTTCTAAGCCTTTGAATGGGAGACTGACTGGATATTCTTTTGGGAATGTGCAGCGTTTAAGGGGGTTTTGTTGTAAAATAATAAAATAATAACCTTTCAAAAAAGTGACTCCCAGAAAATGACTGATAATAGAACAGGAAACGCGTTAGGCTGTGTTGTGATGATGAAGAATCTATCTTAAAGATGTAAAGATTGCAATAACGCACTGGCATCACAGGGCACCCTGTGTCGTGATGGCAGGTCGAGGTTTGAACCCGCTGGCCAAGTGGGGTTGAACTGGATAAGACAGTGGATTATGTGCGTATCAGCTGGCTGAGTAATATACATATGCGTCTGGGGGGGGGGGGGG
>JAVDPK010000881.1:404713-432637 GCA_034780415.1 Cichlasoma orientale | reverse complement strand
ATTTAAAAACAAAAAGTGTGTGTATCTATGTGTGTATGTATATATATATATATATATATATATATATATATATATATATCTTGTATGCATGCATTCACACACAGAGTAACTTTCCTGCCATACTGTGCTATCAGAACCACTTCACACATCAACAGTTAGTTTGGGAAAACAACCTGAGTGAATGATTGACCTCTCCCTCGGTATCTCTCCTGCTTTTAGGCATCATGACGCTATGTGTGTTTGACCAAATGAAGAACGCTTCTATCTTGGGGGGTTTCAGTGCCTCAGTCAAAGGCAGTCCACCCGCCATGAGCCAGTATGTCACTGTAGGATCTGGGCCATACACAGGCTTTTACTACGCTGTAGAGGTAACTATGTTTGTGAGAGGGAGATGGATGAAGATTCTAGAATTGCCTAAAGCTAAAAAACAAAATCACCTTTTCCTTGTGTCTCCATTTGTTTGTAGGGGAGTTCCCAGCCTCTCCTGTCCCATGTGGCTATGGCGGTGGCCAGTAAACTCACCTCAGCCCTCTTCAGTGCTGCCAGGTGGGTGCATGAGTGTGTTTTGCTTCACTCTGACCCAATTAAGACCAGCAGGAGCCAAAAAGCAGGGTTGTGAGATCATTAACTCTTTCCGGTTCCAGATGGTTTTTCAGTTCCCAGAAGCAGACAAGCACTGAGGCATCACTAAGTTAAAAACAATCCAGATTATTTCAGCTCCAATAAATGAGCAAACAACAGTGGTGACAGCCTTTTTAATAGAAAGTGGTTGTGAAATGTTTCTGTTTGTCAAAATTTCCACTGTTTGCTTTTCATTAATCAAATGAACCCATTTACTGAAGTTGGTTCCAAACCAGAGTCAGTGGTCAGTGTGCTGGAACGCATCTAAAGATCTGTGTTTGAAATTTCCAACTTACTGTTTAGTTTGAGGTGTTTTTTTCTTTTTCTTTGTTCTTTTTTTCCCTGAAATTTTTTATATTTTAAGGTCGGAATTCAGCAAAGTTATCAGCCTCAAGTTCCCACATTACAAAGATTTCCAGGTTTTGGAAGTAATATGCAGTACCACTCAAAGGTTTGGACACACTCAGTGGGTGAGTGTGTCCAAACTCTATAATGAGGGCACCATTCACGGACTGTGGAAGATTCTAATGCTGAACTAACTTTGGGAAAAATTAAAATGTTGTAAATACATCATTTTTAACTTGTCTTTTTTCCAGATTTGAGACTATTAATTGTGTTTTGTTTCTTCTTTGGCAATTTCTTACTTTATCATGAATTTCATCTTTTTTTTTTCTCACTCACTTTTTCTTTTTCTTCTCTTTATTTTTTCCATCGCCACTCATCGTTTCCCCCTCAGCGGGTGGTTGGGTTGGAACAAGAACAAGAACGAAGAAGAGGCTCCCCAGAAACAGAAGCCCAAGGTGGAGCCTGCCACCCCTTTAAGTATCAGGTACCAGTCTAAACACAAATCCAGTTGTCCTCGACTGTGTCCTGTTGAGACTGAACACCTGACCTGACCTCAGCTCTCCTCCCTTGCAGATTTGGTCTTCCAGACTCTCGGCGGCATGGCGAGTCGATATGTCTGTCCCCGTGCAACACGCTGGCTGGAGTGACTGATGACTTTGGCCGAGTCACACTGCTGGACTTGGCCAGGGGCATCGCCATTCGCATGTGGAAAGGTGAGGGGTAAACCGAAGGAAGAACAATACACACACAGACACACACGGTACTGGAAACATTTGTTCCATATTGATATAACATCACACAGTTGCTGCAGATTTGTTGGTTGCACATCCAACACACAACTGAGGCTTTTCAGCCCATTCAGGTATTTTCAGATCAGGTATTTTCTAACTTAAAAACGTTGCTGGCCAATTTAAAATCTAAAAATCTAATCATAGGTCAGACGATTAGATGAACATCCAGTATTTCCTTCTTGTTTATTCTTGATCTTCTGTTTCTTTCCTAGTAGAGATTACTTCTCCATTTGCAGCTTTCTTTTTCCCACCTTTTCCATTTTACTCATTTTCCCACCAATAACAGGACATAAAACACACATCAGATCAGCACATGGCTTCAGATTGTTATCTGTAAAACATAAATATTAAATCAGGAATATTGATGGTATTTTCAAATGTAAGCTTTGCTATTATTCATTTTCCTAATTGGTGAAGAACAGCAGCCACAGCTTTGTCTGCAATCAGATGCTAAAATCAAATTCTAGTCATGGGGAAACGAGACTGTAAAAAAATGCCGTGTGTCATGAGAATATCACCACGTTTACTGTGACAGTGCGAATAATACAACAGACAGCAAAGAGGCAGGTGGAGTGCCGTGAACCCAACAACCGCTGCTCTTCTCACTGTAAAAGCAACCAAAACCAGTCAGACTCCTTTATCACACTACCTGCTGAACAAGTTTAAACATATAGAAGGACAGTCTACTCAGCTGCTCCTACTCACCCACCTCCCATAGGTTTTAATACAACTGCAGCAGCTTGGTAGGTTGTATGAATGGTTGTGTGTCCTTGAAAACTAAACTACAAGCTAAAACTGCAGTGGTGAAGGTGGAGGGTGGAAAGTGTGGGTGGTGGGAGATTTCAGCCGTTAGCACCAGAGGCAGATGACTACACACCACATCTGCTTTGTCTGATGTTGGGATGAAAGAAAAAATAATTAGTGAGCTTCCCAATGTGTCATTAGTAACCATAACCACTGTAAAGTATATTTTCACACCTTCATCTGGATAGAAGTACTGTCATCAATGACAATACAGTATTTCCTTCTTCTTGTGTCACTACTACATTAATAGTAAAAGTTCCCCAATCATAAATTTATCTCCAGGTTACAGAGACGCCCAGCTGGGTTGGCTGCAGGTTCCGGAGGAACGTAGCGATCGGGATTTATCCCCCTCGGCATCCCTCCCCAGACGCCACGCTCTGTTCCTCGTCATCTACGCCCCCCGTAGGGGGATCCTGGAAGTTTGGGCAATGCAACAAGGGCCTCGAGTCGGAGCTTTCACTGTGGGCAAACACTGCAGGTATACATCAAGAAGCTTGCGTGTTTTCTTCCTGTAGACGCATCACAGAATCATATCATGAAATTGGAACATAAAATAAGGTGTATCTATATATGCATGGTGTTTGTGTGCTGTTGCAGGTTGCTGTATGCTGGCTACCGTCTGATGGGGGTGAACAGTGTGACCAGTCAGGGTTGGCAGCTCCACACGCAACAAGTGTGTCTGCTGGATCCAGTCACAGGAGCTCTGAGGACTGTGAACATCCCTTTCCACCTAGCCCTCAGGTTGGTACACAGACCGAAAGGACGGCGAAGATCTGCTGTCGTGTAAATGCTTCAGTATGAATACATTTGCAGTGAGAAGGTTTTCAGAGAGTCTTCCCCACTTCCTTGGGTGAAATGTTCCCCAACTTTAAAAACTCTTAATTTGGACATGAAAAGTCATGAATGTGTGATGTTAGTTTGGATCTGAAGAACCGCAACTTCTGGTTTCTGTGAGGTTAAAGAACCTGTTTTTGTCACAGGATTTGGTGCATTGATGAGCAGTTTCTTTCTTGAGACGTGAAAGGTGAAAGCACCAGTGTCATCGAGTTTATGTCTGTCTGTTCATATTTACCTGTTTAGACTGTCTATGGGGCTTTAGTTTGGTGAAATGTATGGTCTTCTGAAGTTGGTTTGGTTCCCCTGAATATGCTGTGTAGCTATGTTAGCTATGTAAATGACAGGCTTTGCTTTGGTAGGAGATACCTGCTAATTAGTGTTACGTAACATTAAGATAAAATTCTTCAATTTTATTCACAAAACTGGAGCAAAAATGTCTTGGGCAGTTTGTCAGTGGAGATAACCGCACTGTGACACACATTACTGTCTGATAATTGCATTAAAAATGCTCCAAAAAGCACCAACGGCAAGAACACGTCTGAGCTCTTGTTCAGTGACTCCAGCTGAAGTGAATCATTTACCGAGGCCTGGCCGCTTTTAATGCAAACTTTGAGTCTCAGTAAAATGTAGAGTTGAGTTGTTATGAAGGGGAAAATTAGCTACAGAGACCAAAAGTGTTTTATGTGCCAGGCTTTAAACATGCTTATTTCTGCTGTAAAGTTGGACATTTTCAATGGGAGTCTATGGGGATGGGCTCAAGCGCACATCAGAGGATCTGCAGCTTTTAGCACACTTAGGCCCCGTTTACACGACACCGTTTCAAAATGAAAACGGCGTTCTCTGACAAACCTGCTACGTAAAAGATGATGTTAGCTGGTGTCTGACTTTCTTTCCTGCGCATCTTCACTGATTTGATGAAGGCCCAGTTGGGATATCCACGTCTTTTGAGGATGCCACTGTTTACATTTTGGACTGAGAACAAAGATGGTTTGAAAGAGAGTGAAAGAGGCCATCTATAGGTAGTTCATGCTAAGGTAGAGAAATGTATGGCACATGTACATGTATCATTTACTTCTACAGCCAAGATTTTTGATTCCTACTTCAGAAAATCTTCCTATTATTCTAAAAATATCGCCTTGAAGATCAAATTCGAGTCTGTTTCATCTCCATACTGCATGAGGGCAGCTAGAAGTCCACTCTCACGCCATCCTCTGTCTTTTCCATTTCAGCGATAAGAAGAGCGAGCGAGCCAAAGATACGCACCTGGTAAAGAAACTCACTACCCTACTAAAGAGCAGGGACGTTGAGCTTGGTAAGCGTGAGTGCTGAATGAAAATGTAAAAAATGTGTAGGATGAGGTGGTTTTTATTATTCTTTTGATTCCGTGTTTCTTTTTAGATATTTTGGAGAATGAAGCCAGAAGCATCCTACTAGACATCAAACACCCTGCTGTCAAGAAGCAGGTACGAACAAAATCTGATGTGCTTGATGTTTTAAAAGGCTCTGTTTGACCCGATTCACTTTTCCTAAACCTAACCAAACTGCAGCTGAAACCTGGATATAAATTGAAAAAAAAAAAGATTAAAATTAGAAGTCCATGAAGTCTAAAAATAATAATGGGACATGAACCCTATTCTCCTTCTTGTCTCTGTTCAGACTTTTCCATCTTTTTGCTGCACTTTTCCCACTGCCAGACGAGCTGTAGTATTTTTCTGGTTGCATCACAGCATTATTGGTCAGTTGTGGTTCCTGCAGATCTGCAGAAAGTCTTAACTTTAAAGTCTTACAACTGCTTGAACATAGGAAGCAGGATTTTACAGTATTTTTCAAATACTGGTCTGATTGGTTTAATCGTGGGCTCCTGTTGAAGTGTCCTTGGGCAAATTGGCCTTTATTTTCCAGGTGCTTTCAAACTGGTTGCAACCAAACTAAACACCACCGGTGTCATTATTCACTTAAAACTCTTTTATTGTCAGTTTAATGTGACGTTGTAGAAACATCAGTTTGTCCAGCTGTTAAAATTCTAACTCCAGTCTCCATTTTTTTTTTTTTTTTAGGCATTGGAGTCTCTTCTGTCAAATAAAAACACTCCAGTCTCTTGTCTTACTAACATCACACGTGCCTTAAATGACACTTTGAAACAGCAAGGTAAAGTATATGTTTACTGATGAGAGAAAGGTGACGTGAAATGAAAAGTGTCAGGATCTCAATGCTAGATCATATTTAGCATTGAGATCATATCATAAATATGTTCCTGTACTTATTTGTGCTTTTTTTCCCTGCACTTCAGACCCAGAGGAAGTGGACGCTGCATTGCTCCAGCTCTGCTCATCACAGCTTAAACTGCTGCAGCTCTACACAGACATCCAGCAACTGCACTCTGCTGCAGATGTCGAACCCAGTGCTGAAAATGTGCGCGCACACACACACACACACAAATGTACAGAAATTAAGAGCGTCTTTATAGGTGTGGACCTCCAGTGTATATTTCCTCCCTCCTTACAGGACTCCCTGGAAGGCATAGAGGAAGAATTGTCTCGTGTTTCACCCACCTTGCAGCGCTATACCCAGTTCACCCCAAGACCCAGTGTCTCCTTTGCCCAGGACTCGCTTGACTCACCTTTACCTGCCCAGGCTTTTCTCTCCCAGATGGAGTGCACAGAGGACGAGGAGGTGAAGGTGATCCGTGGGTCTGAAACTGAATGGAACCAACTAGGTAAGTTGAGTAGGCACATTAATACCTTTACACTCACCTGAAACTCAAACTGTGTGTCATTTGCAGGAAACTTCCTGTTCTGGAGATGTCTGTGTGGAAAAAGTCCGCTCCATAAAGTCTGTTACACACTACAACAGGCTGGCATCAGCCCACAGCAGCTTCTGGTAAGATGGAGGAAACGGCTGGGTAAACGTTAGCAGCAGGATGTGTAGCTGCTGTTGAGAAAATCTCTCAAAATCTTATAAAATCTTTATAAAAACAAAATTTCATATAGTATTATTGAACATTTACTTATTACACATGAATAACCCAATAAAAAACAAACAGCACAGGACATACAGAAATACAGTAGGCTTAAGATTGGTTATATTTAAAAAATAAAATGTGACCCTCCTTTGCAAAGTATATCATTTAAGTTCTAAGGTAGATAGTCCAAAAGGGGTTGCCATATCTTATAAAAGGCATCCAAATTACCCTTTATTAGGGCACTGAGGCGCTCCATTGGGAAGATCCTAAATGTCTCTCTGTACCATTGTGTAAGAGAAGGGGGCTATCCCCGGATGCACTGTAACAGAATGCAAGAGCTTGCCAGATGTAGAAGTTTGCGTAGTAGCATCATCTGCTCGGGCATCAGGGACAGTCCGGCAACATTCTTCCAAAGCCTGTTTATCAGTACACACTGCCAGATACAATGGTTATAGTCGCCTACACTTGTGTTGCATTTTATACAGAGAGGTGAGTATTGAGGGCGAAGTTTATGCATTAACTGCGGAGTACGTTGTAGCCTGTGAAGGATTCTGTACTGGTTCTGAGTCTGTTGCAAATAAACATTTTTTTTGTTAGTGAGAAGGCCCTTGACCATGTTTTACTGCTGAGCTCATTTTATACATTTTTAAATACAATTGCACAGCATAATACTGATGGTGATGATTTTTTTTAACTCTTTGCCAAAGATAGACCATAACTCACGTGTGTGTGTAATCGAACACCAGGAAAAACCTGCATAAAAGACATAAAGACACACCTGAAAACTGTCTAGCTGCTCTAAACCAAAGCAGTTCTTTTTTTGGTGAGTTATTCTGTCATGCTTAAAACTATAAAAAAATTATTACTCACTACATACAGAGTAGAAAAGGCCCTTGCTCAGCCAATCCTTGTCTGTCACCGTTTTATATTATGGAAATATCTTATCAGTATACAGTGTTTTCAGAGCTTGAATTAATTAGCACACCCATAATTCTCTGTCTACATAAATCTGCCCAACTTCTCTATCTGGCACGGACATGATATACCCAGATGTCCTCACACTCCTGGAACATGATGATACATTCAAACATGAAATACTGAAAATAGGCCTTTGCGTAAATGTCAATAATTAAGATCGCGTCGCTTGTTTGTTATGAGTTGTTCTATTACACTCATGTCCACACTTGCTGTTTCCGTCAGGCTTTGCTGCTGAGTGTGTGGTTGCATCGGGAGAAGGAGGTGCTACAGAAACCAGAGGAAAGTGTTCGAAACCTCCACAGACTCCTCGTCGCCCTCAGCAATATGAAAGGTACTGTACGTGTAAGGCTGGACTTATGGTCCTGTTTGTTTAGCTCTCAGGGCCACACTGATATCTTTTCAACAATATCTTTATTGGTAATAAAACAATAAAACTGTATGCTAATGATTGGAGGACAAATTCATCTGATGTTTCTGAATAAATTTGCTGATGGCGAGCTGATTGTTGGCTTGATCGTAGTTGGTGGTTGGGGTCATGGTGGTTTTCTTAAGTTGAACACCGAGAAAGTGAAGGAAATGTAAACTTCAAGAAGTAAACATCAGATTTGGAAAAAGAAGGATAAGAGTGACCACTTCTTTTTCCTCTTCCTTCCTTTAGGTGCCCTTGACGAGTCGTGGGACCCACAGTCTATCTCCCCCTGGTGGCAACAAGTTCGCACTACATGTGTTCAGTCCCACAATGCTGCCGCTGCCCTGCTGGCTGCATTGGTTGCTCACCGTGCTGCTAAAGCTAGCATCACAAGCCGCGCTGACAGCAAGGTAGAGAAGCTTCGTGCATGTGAGCACACTCTAAGGCCAAAAATAGGAACATACTCCTTTAAAGTCAGCCAGCACTGATAGTGTGTGTGTGTGTGTGTGTGTGTGTGTGTGTGTCAGTTGCAGTCAGAGTGGGAAGCAGTGTCGCTGGAGTTGGAGCAGTGGGTGGTGTGTGTTCACCAGCTGGAGGACGTGCTGGTACTGCAGACTCTACTGTTGGTGCCTCCTCCACCAGGAGCAGCGGGGGGCACCACAGTTCAGTGTTCCATTAAAACACTGCTGGAGGGAGGCACAGGTATAGAAGAAGACTTCAGACTGTATGACTTCATTTTTCACTTGTCATGTTTCTTTTCTTGGTTTCATGACTTTGTTTTAAATGTATTCAAACACATGACCTCCCTGTTTTTACCCTCTTCAGTTTTCCCTTCTTTCCTTAACTTCTCTGTCTCTTTTGGCAAGTTAGCTAACATGAACTAGAAGAACAAACAACCCTTCCATGAATTGAATGTCCTGATGGTATTGACCGTAGTTTTCCCTTGATGCTCAAATTCTTGTTTGGCCAGAGGAGCTTCATTTGAATGGCTTAGGGCAGGCGTTCCTGACTCCCATGCTCCATAGCCTGGTTAGTAACTTAAAACACACTCCCTTTTATTCTTATTGCTTGCCTGTGTCTCTCTGTTTAGGTGGTATTGCTGACAGCGTCTCTAAGTGGGTGTTTAGACAAGATATCTCCCCAGAGCGGCTGAAGGAAATTCTCCAGATGAGGGAGAATAAAGAAACAGATGACAAAGTGGAGCAGAGAGAAGAAGCAGAAAGGACTGAGGAGGAGGAGAGCCAAAAGGACACAGACAGGACAGCAGGTGAGGACGAAGACATTAACACATTTCTTTCACATTAAAGAGCCCTTCAACTCTGGTAAGTGCATGCTAGTCTGGTCACCTAAAAGTATGGAGTCAAACCCTTTATGGTCATAAAATTGAACCTGTTGATTGCTTTAAATACGTTTACTTTTTGAAAGTAGAAATTAGACATTTGTATAGAAGGATCTTTATACAATCTACATGCATGGTGTTATTATTTATACTTGCTTCTCTGTCAGCCTTGAACCCTCTTGGTTCTGTGTATCAGTGCGCTGCATTTGCAGATGCAGTTGATTGTTTACTGACTCACTCACTCATCCTATACAAAAAAGTGTGATGTCCTCCTTGGCTAGCAGAAGACAGTAGCATTGTATGGTATTTATTCATAAGGCTTTCTCGAAGTCCGTTGTGGCCTTTTCAAACACTCAAGACTGCCATGACCTGGATGACTGAGAACCTACACAGACCATACTCTGCTGCAAAGATTGCCTGGTTACTTGTGCTTTTTACTTAATGATGAATTAGTCAAAGTAACATAAAGACAGGCAGACTGGATATATATTGCCATCATATTGCCTGTTCAACAGTACACATTATTTGATGGAACCTTTCATGGAAAGTCTTCTGTGTCTTCTGTGTTTGTCAGAGCTGTTGTATGCGGTATGCCAGCGGTTCCCACACTCCCTTTCACCTGATTTGCTCTTCGCCCACTGCTGCTGGGAGTATGTGGTGCAGTGGAACAAAGACCCAGAGGTGTGCAAACACACAAACACATACACAGGGTGTGATCAAAAGCCCATAAAAAGGAAACATATTGCCTGATTTAGCTTTAGCTTGCTTCCCCTTCAGGGTTGTCTTCTTGTGCTCTTCTGCACCATTTGAAACACTGCTGCTATTTTTAGATCGCTCAAAGCAAGTTCCTTTTTGACCATTTAATTTTGGACAAAGTCACAGGGAGCTGCATCTGCTGAGTAAACGTGGTCTGGATTTCCAGAGAGCAGTCTCAAACTAGCAGCAGCAGATGGACAAACTTGAAGGGAAGATTGGCCGCATGTACAACCGGTTTTTGCCTTTTATGGGTACAGGTGCAACACACTGTAAACCTTCAATGAATGCACGAACTAACCTATACTGTGCAAAGTAAAAACTTGCAACAAACCATTTTTTAAAGTGGGAAAGTCAGCTTTTCACAAAGATCAGGTTCTTCAATCTGATCTCAGACCTCTTCCCTTCGTAGGAGGGTCGATGTCTCTGCTGGGCTGTGGAACATTTGAAGCTGGTCTCCAGTCCTCATATTCAGCAAGGTCAGCACCACAGTGTGTTTTATCTATCCAATAATAGGATTTATGCTTTAGAAGCCAGTACCTTCCTATAGTAAGCATGTCTTAACTCGTCACAGGTGTTTCTACGATGATGTGGAGTACATTCATCGTCAAGCGTTTCTCAGCAGCAGCCTTTCTCATGGAGAAGGTAAGTTCTGCACATGACGGGTCCAACAGGTCTCTGCAACTGTGTCAGGACTTTGTTCAGTCTTTAAAAAATAATTTTTTTATTATTATCGTTCTTATCTTTTAATAATTTTAAACAGGTGGGGAAAGCACCCAAAGATCGCTTATGTCGACGGGTAAGTTTGCATTTCGGCACAAATAATTCATCTGTAAATTTATTGGTCTACAACAAATATTCAGATTTAAAGTATTTCCATGGAAGTAAAGATCTGTGAATTTGTGTGCAGGATGTCGGGATGGGAGACAAAGCGATGACGTCCTTCCTGGGCTGCTGCGTCCAGCTGCTGAATATCCTCATGGAGGTGACTGGAGTGTTGGTTAGGAATCAGTGCCTTTTTTCTTTTATGAAGTTCTACGTAAGTAAAGGAGACAGCAGAGCCATAGCATGGAGCGTGACCAGCATGGACAGTGAAACACTGAACAACAATAGCAGGATCTTGATTAAGCTTATAGGATTTTAGGCTTATAATGAGGAACCTGTTTGTTTTCTTGCCTGCTGCCTGATGAAAAGGGCTACTAATATGTGTAATAATGTCTAATATTGGCACTAATGAAATGGAAAATTCTTGGTTAAAATAAAAAAAACAGCTTGCATTAGTTACTGTACAAAAAGAGAGAATAATTTGTGTAATTATTAAACCATGCAAATGTATGCATAAAATTTTTTTAGCAGTATGTATTTCTAAAGATTGGGTTCTGTTAGCGTAAAGGGTGACCTCCACCTCATTACCCGTTTTGTTCCTTTTCCATGCAGGCGGACTCGGCCGTTGAGGAGGTCTCCGCCCCGGAGCTGTCCATCGAGGAGGCGTGGTGTGGAGCCGAGGGCCCGGCGTCCATTGCTGAACTCGCCCTGGAGCAACGAGGTGTTCACTACCCGCTGGTCCAGCACCACTGCCTGTTAGCATCCCTGCTACATGCTGCTATGACCTTCAACGTCAAAGTCAAACCGTTCAGCCTTTTTGATAGCAAGGTGAGGAGATAGACAACTGTTAAAGTTTAGAACAAAAACATAAAAATAAACTGCCATGGAGGGACCCTTTTGAAGTCTCACTTTTAACACTTTATAAAATATTTTTATAAGTTATAAAATAAGTCACCCCCCTGTACAGTTGTTACGAGCTTTAGAGACCCAAACCGTTTCCTCATCAGGCTGTAACCAGCCTCAAGTGGCCATTAGGGGGCTGATACAGATCACAAAAATACATTACAGATGCATTTTAAACATATTTGATGTTTACTGCATCTGTTTTTGCCAGCAGGTATTTTTTAAGTGTGTGTTTTTTGCAGGGTAAGAATGCTTTCTTCAGAGACCTGACGACCATCCAGCTGATGCCCAGCGGAGACATGGACCCAGGTTTGGTCTCTGTGCGACAAGAGGTAAGAGGTGGAACGTAATGCAGACTAGAATCAGAAAATGATGTTCCATACCCATCGCTTGATCTCCTGCTGTTCCACTTTGTCTCAGTTCCTCCTGCGGGTGCTGACCGGCTGGGTGCAAGCTATAGACGATCCCTCCAGCTCCACCTCGCTGCCTTCAACCGGACCCAAAGCTGACTGGTGGCCCTCGCTGTGTCTGGAGCTCGGCACCCTGCTGCAGGTCAACCCAGACATTCTGCGGCGGCATCTCGTCTGTGAGCTTTACAACCAGGGACTGGATCTCCGGGCGGAAGAGGTTTGGAGTTAAAAACTGTTTCCTGTGAGATCACAAAAACTCGCCTAAGTCTACTTACACACTAAGACTACTTGGTTAGGTTTAGCCACTGAAAACTGCACTCTTATTTTTAGGCATTAAAAACTACCTTCTTAGGTTTGAATAGATTTGTAGTCACAAACTGTAGATTGGGAAAACTCGTCTGCTTTTCTAATTTTTCTGCTCAGAAAACGTTTTCTGTCTCCCTCCTCAGGTGATGTTGGAGGTGGAAGATAAGGATGTTTTGGGCTCCCAGCTGTTGGTGCTGACGGGTCAGAGGCTGAGCTACACGCTTCTCCACAGCCAGGACCAGACGCAGGCTGCCATGGAGCTGCTGGCCCGCCTGCCCCCCACCCTCTGCACGTGGCTGAAGGCGATGGTGAGAAACCCAACACAGAGTGAGAGGATACATGCAGGATAAAAGTCTTTGAACTCTACATGTATGCATTTTCAGAAAAGAGAGCGAGCTTTTTTTTCCCTATTGCTCCACAATGATCAGACCATCGCATATGAGGTGCTCTTTGAGACTGTGTGGAGAACAGAAAGAGACCTCCAAGATAACCAGGCTCAGTCTGGATCAGGGTTATTATAGTTTTGGATTTCACATTATAGTTTTGTTTTATTTCGTTTTAACTTTTTTCTCTAATTCAATTCATTTTAATTAGTTTTTAGAGCGGTTTTGCTCATTTTTATTTTTGTTTAATGCTTGTTTTAGTTTAGTTTTCGTTACAATACGAATGTATCCGTGCAGCCTCCCACTGCCCGTGTATTAACTAGCCAGCAGTCATTTTTTCGGTGGAAACAGTCCATTATGGTCGTCACCTTTCTGCACGGCTGCGATGCTGGTTCTCTGTCAGAGCTACTTGGTTAGATACTCACTAATTAGACTTCTGCGCTGGGTCTTTGCGGAGCCTGTGTACGCAGCCTACCAGCATTTATGCTTGTGTAGCTGCATTATGTGTGGTCATGTCCCAGTGTTTTATCTGCGGTGCCCGTCGACAGAAACAAAAAATGCTGGTACTTTTCCCCCTCCTGGGTGCTCACTCTTTGTGGTCAGTTTTTCCCCCCTTTGTTCATTCGCTCATGTCCATTCCGATTGTTTCTGAATTTACTGACATTTGTGAGTCGTCATGTTGATGCTTTAATTATTATTCCTGATTGTTATTCTCTCACTGATAAATTCAAACACTGCGGCAAAAAGTAGCCAGACATCCACGAGAGGACTCGGCGTTGCTGAAGAGGCCAATCAGAATCGTTGCTGCGGGAACCTGACGTGTAGTTACATTTCTCGAGAGGTGCACATCAGGTTACATCGTAGGTTACATCGTAGGTTACTGCGTAGGTTACTGCGTAGGTTACATCGTAGGTTACTGCGTAGGTTACTGCGTAGGTTACTGCGTAGGTTACTGCGTAGGTTACTGCGTAGGTTACTGCGTAGGTTCAGAGTTTCCGTAGCCGCCTTGTGCGTGCTCCTCAGGTGGATTTCGAGGTTGGTGGTTTTCCCGTTAAGTGCACGTTTTGCCATCATCCACAACAAGACACTCGCTTCCATCTGTCTCGCTATCGTACTCAAAGAAACCCCATATGGGACTCTGCCACTTTGTCCCAGCTTTTAATGCTGCCATTATTTTGCAGACGGGCGTGGTGAGCAGACACACACACACCCCCACACACACACATGGAGGGGCCGGAGGGTGCTCCCAGCTAAAACTGTTAGATTGGAAAAAATGATTTAATATCAATCCACAAGGCTTTTAAATAAACTGAAACATGAAAACAAAGGTCATTTTATCTCTAATTTCAGTTCATTTTCAATTATTTCACTTAACAAAAATGTTTTTTTCAATTTCATTCGTTTTCGTTAACAATAATGACCTTGGTTAGGAGCAGCCATCTATTGTGATGGGGGGGGGGGGGAGAGAGATGAGGACAAAACACAAGCATAGGGAAAATTTTAATTACACGCAGTAGTGTCATATAAACCCATCAGTGTGTGGAAAAAGGGTTATGGAGGAGAACATCCATCGATTTTCTTCTGCTTATCCGGGGCCGGGTCGCGGGGGCAGCAGCCTTAGCAGAGAATCCCAGACCTCCCTCTCCCCAGCCACCTCCTCCAGCTCATCCTGGGGGACACTGAGGCGTTCCCAGGCCAGCTGTGCCCTGGATCTACCCTGGGGACTCCTCCCAGGAGGACATGCCCAGAACACCTCACCTTGTCCACTGCTCCAACGTACAGGCAGTAAGCCGAGGGGATACAAGAACGCTCGCCACCTCTCACCGAGGACACCTCCAAACTGGAGCAGAGTCCAGTCCCTTTCCAGGAGACTGATTCCAAAGCCCAGGCTGTGTGTTGTGGTGAGCCCGACTATATCTAGCCAGCATCTCTCATCTCTCAGTATCTTCCTCACCAGTGAGGTGACATTCCATGTCTTGATAGCCAGGGATCTACCCTTGGCCACCGCCTGATACGCAATGCACCCAATCCCTGCAACGCCTCCTGCGGATGGTGGGCGGGCTCTTTTCTCTTCTTCGGGCTGCATCTGCCTGGGCACCAAAAAAAAAAAAAAAGTAAGACCCATCCAAACTGGCAGCCACCCTGTTGTGATGGTGTAAAAGTTGCAGGTTTTTGCACGAATCTCTATTGACACAGACCTGAGAGCAAAACCAGTTCAGCAAGACTGAATATAGCTCAGGCCTGGTCCAGTTCAGATCCCAGGTTGGTGCACCTGTAACACAGATTATATAAATCTATCAGACAAAGGGAGGTGCACGTTTTTCTGTGCAAGGACTAGCTGTTTGGTCTGTCTTTGAAGTATTTTAGAACCAGTTTTCTCTGAATAAATATGCATGTTTGTTTTTAACTGGATGTGGTTTATTTTGCAGGACCCCCGTGAGCTGCGGTGTCCCCTGGTCCCGCTGCCCCAGACCAGCCGGCTAGTCGGCCGTCTGATTGAGATGCTGCCAGAGAACCACGCTCAGTACAGCCTGGCCCTGCACCTGCTGGAGGCCGTAGAAGTCCTCACCACAGAAGACTGAGGAGGTTTTAACAGATGCAGCAGGAAGCTGGAATGTGAGAGACTGTCATAGAGGAAGAGGATGAGAACTTTCTCACCCCCTTTTGGAGGTTTCGTTCTTCTGCTCAGTAATCATAGGTTGTGTTAAACACAGTGCATTCAGAGGCTTTTAACCTTCTTTTTTTTTAAATCCATAGTTTCCTGCATGTGACAGAAAATGAGATTAAATATTTGTGTTAGTACTCACATTAAAGTCAGACACCCTGGGTGCCATGTCCCTCCTCTTCCTCACAGATCACAGATGCATCAGAAAGAAAAATGGACCTGATTTGTTTTTTATTTATATATGCAGACTGAACTTTAATAGCTGTGCCTGTACACCTGCTGCTTCCACGCAGAATAAAGAGGCTTCTCAAAGCTTAGAGAACAGAGTCCATGAAGACCCATTTATTATTTAATACTTACAATTCAGACAACTTTGAATTCTTTAAGGGAACATTTACAAGGAGCACGAGTTATTATACAGAGGAGGAGTGCCCACCATCACCTGTTTTGCTGTCACACAGTAACTCATTGCAGTGAATTCTTTTCCCAGACAGTAAAGGGACATTCCACCTCAAAAATCAAACATTTATATTTCTCCTCTGGTTTGCGGCGCTGTTTATCATCTGGATTGTTTTTGATTCCTGGCTGCCCTGGAATACTATGGCTCTAAATGGCTGAATACATTTTTAAAACTCCAGAAATATAGACCCTTTACTCCACAAAAAAAAATAAATCCACAAATCTTCACGTAGGAACCGTCTAAATCCACCAAGCAAAAGAAGCATGCAGCTGTCTGACATTACATGCTTACAGGCTGTCAGGGGTGTGTGTGAATGCTCGGGTGTAGTTTGGTGCAAAGTTCTTACATGAAACTGCTCACAGCCACAGATATATACATGTAGATTCCAGGATTCCTGCTGATCCTTAAATTACATTAGGAAAAAAAATACTTGAGAACTTGGGACTTTAGAATAATTAATTCAACGCATTTTGAGACTTTTTAAAATCTCAAAATATGGTGGCCAAGACGCTCATACCAGGAGCACCATCTGCTAGCAAACAGTGAAATACTTAGTTCAACCAAGATTCTACACCATGGTTGAAACTGTATCTGAGGCACATTTTATTTGATGCTGCGTGTGTTACATACTGCACACAGTGGGAGTGGAATCTAACAAAGACATAAAAGCCAAACAACTTATGTCTCTAACACATCTATGAAACTTTGTTTTGGTTATTATATCATTAGAAGAGAAGATAAACATCTCTACAGCTGGTATCTCCAAACCCTGGCAGCTCACACCAAAACAATCCAGACTGAAAAAAAGAAAAGGGGGAAACTAAAACACTGCAGACCAGAGGGGACACATGTACAACTGATTTTGGACTGAAATGAAACTGTAACATCTTTTGAGAAGAACACACAATCGCTCTCTGAATGGAAAATCCCACCTATGGACCTTTTTTCCACAACTGCTCAAACACAGAGACCGTGTTTTGTTGTACCAAGCTGAGGCTTCGCTTTTCTTCCAGTATGCAGTCCTCAGAGAGAGAACTAGAACACAACAGCAGCTGACTTTAGTCCTTTTTAGTGCCTCCAAAGGGAGTGTGAAACCTGGACATTGGTCAGCCCTTCAAAGCTGCTTCACCGGCGAACTAAGCCAGAGGTCCTCAGTGAGGCTGGGAGACGACACTCTGGCACCGCGGGCAAAGGCAGTCTGCTGAGTCTGCAGTGTAGCGCCGACACCGCGGGCAACGGGCGGCAGAGGTGGGCACCACTGCGATACTGTAGGCGCTCTCCTCACGGATTTCACCACCTGACAACACACAAGAACTCTGGTGTGATGTGGAAAATTAACAGGTCTGTAAATTTATAGAAATGCAAACAAAAACCTGATTACTACAGCACATGCTGAAACGGTCGAGCTTCAACCTCCTGCGCTGAAAAGCAGATTAAAGTACCAAAAACCTCCAATGATCAGCTGAGGCTCGCCCCAACAGGCTCCCACGTTACAGCAGAAATAAACATGCTTACAACCTGGTAGGGAAACGCTTTTGTCTCAACTGATAAATGCAATAATTTAGCAGGTGAGACCAACTGTATGAAGCTTGATTTTTTTTGTTTAACTTGTTCAGTTAGCTTAGCCATAGCTAAAGAGCTGAAACCTAGCTAGAAGGCCACAGAGCCATTACCAAGTCAAATATGATCACTTCTGGCTCTAGAAACCCAAGGTAGCAGCAGCCAAAATGGTAACATTAGCCTTTAAAATCGGGTCTGTCCATCTTTTACATACAATCAGCTACAGTTCCTCCTATCTGGGACATTTGGTCTGAAGGTCCTCACCTTCCAGGTTGATGAGGAAGGTGCCATGGTTCAGCAGGGCCTCCGGGTGCAGGTCTCGAGGCATCTCAGTGGTCAGGTTGACCTGGGCTGCCATCATCAGCTCAACCAGCTGGGAGGTGGAGGAGGTGGGCTCCTCCTGGAGAGACTGGAAGTGAAGTGGACGATGACAGGCGTTTATAAAAACAGTGACTTTCACTTTCAGAAGCTTCCAGAAAAAAAAAAAGTAAGCTGTACGTCACAATGACATATTTATGAATTTATATTTTTGGATGTCTGTTATATTATTTTAGAAAGTTTGGAAAGCAATGCTTAAGCCGAGCCTAATATTCTCTTACACATAACCAACAATTCTGTTTCTTCTATTTTATATATTAATGCTGGTCTCAGATCAGTACTCTGCAGATACCCAAAGCCCAATCATTCAGCACAGGTGTGTGGATGTTCACCTGGTCTCTTCTTACTTTTAAACAAGTTTAGAAGTTAAATTTAATGAAATAACTACATCTCTACCTTTTCTAAGTTTCATTGTGTACATGGTGTTTTTGTGCGCTACAATAGATGACCTAAATACAGCATCTCTGTGTGAGTTTAACACACACAAAAGAAACCAAACACCATGGGAGTTTCTAAACGGCCTGTGATACATGAACACGGTGCAGTCCTTGTATACTCCTCCATACACTTCAGTGGTTTACATGCACATGCAGCTTACCTCCATGAGTTCAAACAGGAGACCGGGCTCAATGGCGACAGTCAGGTTGTACTGGGCGGCATTTTTGCCAGGAATGGAGGACAGGAAGGAGTCCCTGATGGCACACGCTCCTTCCACAGCCTCCTCTAATCCCGGTCGCCGCCACACAGAGCTGCTTTTGATCCAGCCGCTTTTAAATAATGTCTCCCCTTCTGTAGAAACGAAACACACAGAGGCTGTGTGGCGGAGCGCGCACGCTGTCATAAAGAGTAACCACAGAAAACCCAAAGACGCGTACCGTCATGTCCCGGTGCATGCAGGTAGACCTCTTCGGCCAGATGTGGCAGGATGGGAGCGACGGATCTCGTCACGCCATCCAGAATTTCCTCTAAAACTGTCTGACAGGATCTTCGACCCAACGAGTCTTCTGGATCGCAGTACAATCTGATCAGAGGAGGGACAAAGACATGTTTAAAGATACTCGAGGCAAAGGAAACTCCTAATCCCATGTGACGTGTTACCTGTCCTTGATGACACTGAAGTAGAAGCTGGAGAGCTCTCTGGTTATGAAAGCCTGCAGCACACGGATGACTCTGCCTGCATCAAATTCACTGTAGGCATCTGTGACCTGTGAGCAAAGGTCAGCATCAGCAGGGGTCACGGGCACGCTTGTTTCATTTGTCAGATGCAACGCCACCTTAAACACACCTTGATGCTGTACTCGCGCAGCAGGTGCAGCATGTACTGGTCAATGTAGTGCATCTGTTTGGGGTCCACAGCCTGCTGTCGCGGGTCGAAACCCTGCAGGTTTCCGAGCAGGAACTTCAGAGTGTTCCTCAGCTGGAAGGTAAACAAACGCCATGAGAGGAAGTGCAGCAGGTGAGACAAATGTGGCGAGCAGAAGGTAAACTGCGCCTTACAGTACCTTATTGATACTGTCGTGGGCTGAGTTGAGTGCAGTGGGGCCAATCTGGACCTCAGAGAAGACATTTGACTCTGCCACCCACCAACGGAGCCCGTCTGCCCCGTAGGCCGGCTCACTGGCGTCCTGACAAAGATGACAGATTTGAAAATTTCTACATAGAAACACAAACTGATCTTTTTGGTTTCAGCTTCGTTTCAAAGCTTGGAAAAAAAAAACAAAAAAAAACACGGGTGAATGATTGAAATCAAAGAATTCTGATTAAAAATCTGTGGAAGAATTCTGAAACACTAAAGATGGCGGCTCTCCCATCCTCGCCCTAAGAAGCCAATCACAGCCAGTATAACATATGGGCGTCACTCCCAGGTCTTTTATTGGCCACAAGGTGGCTGCAACAAGACTGGGGGGGTCGCTCTATGGGCTTTTAGTACACACTTTCATCTTCGCCTGCCTCGATTGTTGTAACTCACTTTTCATGTGCATCTCTCAGTCCTCCACAGCCCGTCTCCGATTGGTGCAGAACGCAGCAGCGAGGCTGCCAATAAAAGCTAGCTGGCTTCCAGTGAAATGCAGAATCCACTTTAAAAAAATCCTGTTATTAAACTATAAAGCTCTACACGAACAGGTCCCTGCTTATATATCAGAGCTACTGAGACCTCATCACTGCAGCTGGCCTCTCCGATCCTCTAACCAGGGTCTCCTAACTCGCTCTCATTTTAACAGCATGCTTTTGAGGTTCTGCTGCCCAAACTGTGGAGCAGCCTTCCTCAGCCCATCATGCTGGCAGAGTCTGCGATTTGCTATAAACACACAGCAACCTCGATTTTTCTAGATTTTGTGATGATGAGCTCGAGTAAACAAAACCACATCAAATCATTTTGGCTTGATTGTCGTTGCGTGAGCATCTGCTGCATGTGAGGAGTGTAGGTCTGACAGCATGTAGACTTTTATGAAATATTTCAGTAAATCGAGTTTTTTTTTTTACTCAGTCACAATAAAATAAAAAGCATTTGAAAGGAGGTTGAAGAAAAATGATCTCACTGAGACATTTAATCTACATTTATCTGTTTAAACTGCACTGAACTAAATTTAAATCTGGAACAGGCTCCTCTGTCTCACCTTCCCTCCATTAACAACCACATCAGGATCCACAACGTTGCCCAGAGACTTGGACATCTTCTCTCCCTTCTCACTGACTGCAAAGCCGTGGACCACCAGAGACCTGCAATAACACTCATCTTTCAGACTCTTTGGAGTATTTTTTCTGTGCATCATCATCTGTGTATGTTGATGGGACGCTCACTTATAAGGTGCCTTGTTCCTGACGGCCACGCTGGTGAGCAGCGACGATTGAAACCAGCCTCCAATCTGGTCCTTTCCCTCCATGTAAACATCAGCCCGGGGGTCCGACTCTGCTGCAGCAGAAAAGGGTAAAAATCAACCTTCTGGACACTTGGTGATAGGGGCAGCCTGAAATATTTAGTGTCTGTTCCAGAGGACTGAAAGGTCTGGAAAAGACCAGCGAGCGCAGCCACTGTTAGTTTCTCAAGAAGATGTTTTATGCATCTAAACTGAGGAAGGTTAGAAGCTTTGCACAGACAGCATCACGAGCAGCTTTCTGCCTCGTCCTCCTCCACCCTGAACAAACGAATCCACAAAGACAACCAAGAGAAGAGACGAGCAGAGTTCAGCCCGATCCTGGAAAATTAATAAAATAAATAAAACAACCAGCTAGCATTTAGAAATCCTGCATGCAAAGAGGAGAAATAAGAAGATGCCCAGTCTCCCTGCAACCAAACAATGGATGCAGATGCAGTTTACAAACAGAATTCAATGATTTGCAAGTCATTTTAAGCTTACACTTAATTGAAACTTGCACAAATACAACATATCATGAAACTGAGAAATGAGACCATCTTTTGAAAAATCTGTTTTGAATGTGGTGCAGCAACTTGTTTCAATAAAGTAGTTTGAGGAGAGTGCAGAAAGGCCCTCCCTGAGAAATACCTCATCTGGATGCAGTATGTGTTATTGAGCATTAATGGCACAGTCAGTCCCGTGCACAGAGAGGAAACTAATGGAGTTTTAAGAGGCAAGGCGCTGAGATTCATGCTGTGCTGAGGAGCTACCAGCTTCCACTTTAGCTTTTCTAAATGCTCACCAAAAGACGCTCAAATTCTGCTGTTTGCCTGTATTGCGGCACTCTGATGAAGTGAAAGGAAGGCATGGGTTGCCTGGTATGTAACTGATAACAAATCATAACAAAATACCCCAAAAATATTTGAAGGCAAAAAGAGGAAAGCGAGACAAGCAGAGAGAGGCTACAGTGATCAGACAACCTGTAACCAGAGATCTGCGTAGTCCAGCTGAGAGCCTTCTGAAACGTGACTCAGGCTCCTCAGAGTCCTCCTGCAGCTCTTGTAGAAATGACAACACAACCACAGACGACGGGAAAAAGCTGTCACTTCAGCACCTCAGTTTCTATTTAAAGTTCCTAAAGCAAACCAAGCAGGGACCCTACCGTGGATATTTGTGTTAATAAAGTGGGTGATTTCTACTATTTTAACCATTTATCCAAACTTATTTATATGTAGTTTCCAGTAGATTTAGACAGTTTCCATACTGTTAGCAGCTTTAACTGTTAGCCGTAATTAGTGACCTATTTGAACTAAAATTAACTAAATCCATTTACACTTTGCACCATCTGCAGGACAAACTGAAGACATTTGAAATGCACCTTCGAGTACTGCTGCCCACGACGCTCCACTGTCAAACCAGATGTCCAGGACGTCTTCTCCACGAACATAATCACTCACTGGACCCGCTTTACTCTGGAACAAATACATATTCACAGGAGAACTCATTTAAAACCATACAGGAGCATCAGCTCAGAGGTACATGTTTTGTATGAAAGTCATTTAGAAATATGGTGTATAGTTTATGAAATTTGAATGTCCTTTGTTAAAACACCGCCTCATGATTCCAATCTCCTCTTCCATCCTTTCAAACTCACTTTAAAATTCAGGCAAAGACGCAGCTGAGAGACATCAGTGATGACATGGATAACAGTGAGAGCCTATTATTAGTAACATTTGGTATGTAGGCGTTCACCACACATCAACTTACTCACCTTCTTGAGCACCTCGGGAGGCAGCAGGGTCTCAATGGGAAGCTCCCACCAACAGTCGCTGCCCTTTTCTTTGAAGACATTTGCGATGTGGGACACGGTGTGTCTGGGGAAGTCAGAGCAGGATGTTTACTAGTGTTTAAATCGGTTCACGAGCCTGTTGTGTGCATGTTTTATGCGTGTGTTTGTTGGCTTTACTTGTTGATGAGCGCCTCTCCGCTCTCTCTGTGGTAGAAGACGGGGATCGGGACGCCCCAGCTGCGCTGTCTGGAGATGCACCAGTACGTCCGTCTGTCCAGCATGGTGAGCAGGCTGCTCCTGGCTGACTCGGGCAAAACACGCACCTTCTGCAGGGCCTCCTGCAAACGCACACACAGACTTTAGACAAAAACAGGAACTGTAAAGCGCCCCCTTAACTGGAAGAAGTGAAGTGCTCTCTAGGAACCAGGAATAGAAGAAAAACTGTCTGGTAAAAACTTACCTTTGCTTTGTCTTTGAGCGTCTCTGTGTTGATGAACCACTGTTTGCTGGGTCTGATGACCACGGGCTGCTTCGTCCTCCAGTCATATGGATAACTGTGGACGCACTGCTCCTCCTTCAGCAGAGCGCCGCACTGCTTCAGCATTGAAATCACTAACGGAGGCATCAGATACGTCCATCAGACAAAAAACAGAAACGCTGAAATGAACGACGACACGCTCGAGCTGATGTTACCAAGTTTCTGCAGCTTCAATCTAAAAGGTTCTGAATTTAAGACTTTTTGTTACATTAACAAAGAACTAACATTCTGACATCCTCGCGATTAAACACCTGCTGGTTTCTAACTTTTAACCAGACACATTAAAACTCTCCTGAAGCCCCAAAATATTTGTTTGCAATCATAACAAAAGGAAGCAGAAACTCGTGCTCAAATGTTCTGTGTGGGTTCTTTGAGGGAACGTCAGTTCTGCCAGCACTTTTTTTACTTATTGTAATTTTGTTGGACTTAATGCTACTTTTCAAAACAGTTTTCTATCTTAAACATTTTAATGTCTAAAATTCAGATTTTTTTAGGGGCCTGCAGTAACCCCATGTTCTGCCCTCTCACATGTTTATACCTTTATCATTTCCTTCTGTCATTACAGACAGCCTCTGCAGTTCAGGTCCAGCCAGTTCATTGAACTTCCCGTCTTCATCCACCATACACTCCTTTGGTAGAATCAGGGTTGTCATACATAAACCACATTATTAAAACTATTAAAGTCTCATTACATTTATGTATATTGGCTATGCTGAAGACAGAACGCACCACAGACAGTTTAAACTGCGAAGCTACGCTGTAGTCCTCCATGCCGTGTGCCGGCGCCGTGTGAACCAGTCCAGTTCCTTTTGCCATGGTCACGTGATTAGCTGGCAGTAATGGCACTTGCTTATCAGGAATTGTGGGATGTTCGCAGATTCCGCCTTCCAGCAGGGAGCCTGGGAGGTGAAATGATGGGGAATATGAGCAGAGTTACGGCACACCAGTAGAAGTAAACGGACCAGTTCTTATATGGCGCTTTTCTACATAGCTGAGCACTTAAAGCGTTTAACTTTGAGTTTGCAAACCAATGATCTACAGACTGCTGTGTGTGTGTGTGTGTGTGTGTGTATGTGTGTGTGTGTGTGTGTGTGTGTGTGTGTGTTACCTGTGAAGGTGCCCACAGTCTGCAGTTCTGTGCCCAGCAGTGCTGCCATGCTGCCCACCCGCTCAGTTGCTACCAGAAGCTTCTGAGAGTCGTCTGCTCTCTTCACCACAGAATACCTGCAAACCAGACAGAAAACCACTGATTAGGGTTCGAGAAGTTTAGGGAATAAAAACTTATGTGTCAGGTTTAAGTAATGAAGTCGTGCTGAAATCTTAAAAAAAATGCGCGTCCATGAAGAGAAACAAATTCATTGCCGTCTTCATGACTGTTTCGCATTTTGCCATGAGACCGAGCGGGTCGAGGCGCCGCTGTTTTGTGGTGCCATTCCTTACTGGGCGTTGGGCATGTAGCAGACAGCCTGGTTGGCAGGAATGGTCCATGGCTGGGTGGTCCACACCAACACAGAAACACTTCCCAAACCTGTACACAAACGAGTACACACACAGTCAGGAGATTTCACACCAGATCAGAAATGACTAAAAGCTTCATCCACATGTGCGCTTCACCTTCTTGTGAAGCGATCTTTGGTGGAAGCGTGACGAGAGGGAACGTGGCATAGATGGCTCTGCTCACATGCTCAGGGTTATACTCCAGCTCCGCCTCTGCCAGGGCTGTTCTATAAAAGTTGCAAAAAAATAGATAAATGCTTAAAAGAAATGATTAAAAAGATGCAAACCATATGCATATCCACAATAAACTGCAGTACTTGGATGAAGGAGACCAGAAGACAGGCTTGTAGTCCTGGTATATGAGCCCCTGAAGAACAACAAAGAGGGACAACCACGTTAGACCCTGAAGATATCGCAGTCTACTTCTGTTCAGCGTTAAAGGTGATCTTTAACTCCGAACAGGATTACAAGATTCCCTGCTGGTTTACATATCCTGCTCCCATGGTGGGTGTTCACATTAATCATAACCAGTTTTACAAAATGAGTTTCATTAATTAGTTGCAATTAACACTTCATACTTCAGATGTCAGACTGCTCTAACACTCTGTTTCAGTCATTCTTTCTACTCTTGGATCTTTGTGATGTCACAAAGACACAGATGCTCCACCCACCTTCCTTTAAATGAGGGGCACCCAATCAGAAGAAAGTTGGTTGAAAGGGGGAGTACTGTATCTAAAATGCCTTCTTTCAGATGGGGGATGAACTGAGGGGCTGCACTAAGGCCCAGTCACATAAATAAGGATCATTTTGATTCGTAAATCATGCAAAGCTACTCTAGTAGAGTCCAACATGGATTTGAGTGACTTATGCCTGTTGGCTCCATATGGAGCACAGGGCCACTCTACAGTTTCTGTAGCAAGACAGTCCAACATGGAGCTGGAAATTAATGTGCATTAATAATTAATTGTGATGTTAATGTAAATTAAGATCATAATGTGCTCCTCTGGCATCAGTATAGCTCACTGGGTTGAGCAGGCAACCTCTATGCTGTAAGCTACTGCTACTGGGTCTGTTTTTACTCTTCTTCACTTTTTAAGATTCTTTATAGATCACTATTGATCTGATAATGTCTCCAGCTGAAGCAGAGGGCACTCAGTATTTTGCAGACGAGTCAAATTCCCCGTTTTGTGTGAGCACACAGAGATCCTGGAGCAGAAAACCCGGGTTTACAGAGGAAGTTGATGACCACTGCTGTGACACCAAATTTTCTCTGACTGGGGTTTTGGGTTTCATAAATCCAGCTGATGCAAAGTAAGCTCGGTCATGTTGAACATGCTTTATAGTTACACCCCTCTACTGTGACATTTGCAGGCATTACTTTCAGATCAGCACCCACCTTGCTGTGCATCTCCTGGAAGACTTTCAGCTGAGCAGCCTCGTAGGTACCATCAAATGTGTAGTAGCACTGATCCCAGTCAGCCATGACCCCCCAGCGCTGGAAGGCAGCTTTTTGACGAGCTATCGCTCCCTCTGCGAACTCTCGCGCTGGATGAGAGAAACTAAACAGTCAGCAGCTGCATGAAGTCTGAATAAAACTCAGCAGCAAACCCCTGCCCCTCCTTCTACCTCCTGCTTCTTCTTACCTTTCTGTCTGATCTGCAGAGGACTAAGGCCGCTGGTCCCCATGTCTCCCAGAGCCTTCAGCTCGATGGGGAGGCCGTGGCAGTCCCAGCCTGGGACGTAGTGCACCTGCCGCCCTCTTAGCATCTCAAAACGGTTACGGATGTCCTTCAAGATCTGAATGGAACAATAAGAAAGTTAATACCTGCAAGTTATGAGGACTCAAAACTGCAGGAAAAGAAATAATTTAAATGCACCAAATTTGGACCCACCTCTATGTAACTGTTGATAGTATGAAGGTAAAATTTTGTATGGCTTCATTAGCTATACTAAAGTTATTGCACGAAAAGCAATAGCTTATTTTGATGGTGTCAGATGGGAGGTACTCACTGATTTTTCATGAACTGACCCCACAGGATAATCAATAAATGTTCCATAAAGATTGAAGTACAGCTTGTTTGGAAGTTATTACAAGATTCTATGTAATCCTGTGAAAACTTCGTTTTTCACATGAAACTTAAATGGATTCATCAAAAATACATTTAAAAGCATTAAGTAAAAAAAAAAAATAATAACTGAAAGGATTAAAATGCCTGCACCTATTCAGGGTCAAAGGTGGGAATTCAGTCTTGCTGGATTTCAGGCGGCTCCAGAAAGACTGTCTGACTTCACCAAATTTACAGCTGTTTGCATCCAAACCCCCCCAGTCTTAAGAATTCGTTACTTGGGAAAATCTTTAACTTTAAGTGGAAAAGTAAGCAAAATATTAACCTAAACTTCCCAACCTCAGATTTTAATCACAGTTCCTTTTAAGTGGGTGAGGATAAATTTCCTTTATCAGAATGTTTCTGATAACTCTCGTTGATTCCTGCTTCGCAGAGCGGGCCAAGAGAAATCCTGGAGTACAAAATGTCTTCTTTAGCCACTGATGTCAACGGGGCTAGTGTGGCTTTTAGTATAGAGTATAGAGTTGAAATTTCTCATAGAACATGCTTGAAAAGATTACTGCTGTCATCTAAAAAAAATGAGCTAAAACAGTGAAATGAAACTGGAGATCCATTCATCTACAGTTAGGTCCATAAATATTTGGACAATGACACAATTTTTAATTTAAAAATCAAACTAACAAAATGGGTCACAGTTGGTTAGCAGATGGCGTTAGCCCTGCAATAGATTGGTGACCTGTCCAGGGTGCAGCCTGCCTCTCACCCTGTGAGAGCTGGGATAGGCTCCAGCCCAACTGCGACCCTGAGAAGATGGATGGATGGATGGATGGATGGAACTGTGTGTACACAGGTTTTTTCCCCATGTATTATATACTTGTTGTTCCACATGTGTTCTATGGTGTAAAGTTATGTTCACAGATCAGCTTCCAGCAGAGAAGGACTTCCTGATAGAAAGCTGAAAAGTTGGAACGCTCACCTTATTGAGGGCGTGTCCAACATGAGGGTCTCCGTTGGCATATGGTGGTCCATCATGGAGGCAGAACTCTTTCTTGGCCTTCCTCCCTCGTTGCCATGAGTACAGATCTGCAAAACTACACTCCTTCAAAAGGACAGAGTATTTACATATTTTAAATCTAGGATGAGGTCTTTCTAATATGTATAAAACCATACCACTCAGACCTTTTAAGTGTCACTATACCAGACTGAGTAACCCTAATCCTGTAACTTTTACACATTTACTTACTTAATTTTCTCATGTCAAAGTTGTTGTACTTTCTGCTTTTAATTTCTGTCTAAATGTTTTCATGTCTTGTGTTGATCATTTTACCTTAATCCCTTCTGTCTTTTATGTGAAGCACTTTAAATTACCCTGTCATTGCAATTAGCTGCATGTTTGAGCTCAAAATGACATCAGGACTAGTGAAAAGTAATAATGATGTAACTGTAT